>OVAN01001838.1:0-37569 GCA_900406275.1 Anastatica hierochuntica | reverse complement strand
AAGACTTTGAAACCTCTAAAAGTCTTCACAGTTTAAAAGTCAATCACCCCCGTAATCTCATTACTCTCTCTATTTCATAATAATTGTTATTTAGAGAAAATTTTTTGACTTCAAAATAATTGATGTTTATAGTCTTCTATGTAAAAATTTTATGTTATTTAATTTATGTGACCAATAATATTATGCAGCTTTTATATTAGTTAAATTAATTTTATTTAATGGTATTTTTAATCACATCTTCCAACAATATTTAATCCATATGCATATTTTTGTGATATAGATTGGATTTGCAAATGATCCACAAAGTATATATATACTCGTTTGTATTAAATTAACTATGCAACGTGGCCACATGACACCGATTCATGTTCAGCATCATCGCACGTTCCATCAGATAACTTGGTTTACTCTTTCTCGTCTTCATCACTCGTGGTCTTCATTTTATATGACTAAATATTCTCGCCGTTAATAACGCAACACATGAAAATAATTAGATATTGTTTCTGCATACCATAACTAGAGTCATTTCATGAAAGTATCACACATGAATTAATTTATTTTGTCTATCAATCGCCGTCCACTACCATATTAACAAAACTTTTTTTTAAAAAAAATTAAAGGGTTAAGTCCAGGTCGATGACGTGCGAGTCCTAATTTTTGGATGTGAGGTCAGTCTACGGGTAGACTTCTTCATTGGATATTTAAATGGATCGAAAGCAAAGACTCATATCCGTGTGGGTGAGCAGAAACTTCGTAAGGTAGTTCCCTCCGGCGTGTTTGAACTCGCAACTCGTTTCCAAGAATCAATTCGTCCTTACCATTAGACCACGATGTTCCGCTTTACTAACAAAACTTTTTATACCATAAGTCCTACATTTTCACAAATATACGAACATACGGAGGGCTTAATCCATGCAAAACATTTCTCACTTTTAAAAAAAAAAAATTGGATCCATACTTTAAGGTTACGAAAACCTCAGACCTAATCACAAGCATTGACCTTATAATTTTTTTTTTCGTTAAATAATATGAAAAAGATAAAGAAAGTTGCAAGCAAAACTCATAAAAAGCATATATAGTTTTTTCTTTTCGAATTAAAAATAAATCAATAAGAGGAAATGAGTAACTTGACGCAATGGCTAACGAGATGTATAAGGCTGAAACATCCAACGATCACTAAACCATATCCTTCTTAATTCCTTTTCACCAACTAAAACTTCTTAAACACAATAAAATGAAATTATTTGGTCTCTTTCTTACTTTTACTATTTTCTTCCTTTGTTCATCATCTCAAGCCAATGTGCAAGAACTTAGCCGCGAGCCGCCTCGTCCCATCGTCTATGTCCCTCATGACCGCTCCAAATCCGACCCGCAACAGGTCTTTTTTTTATTAATATGTAAATTTAATTAGAATTAGGAATGTTTCTTTACAAAAGTAAGACGTAGAAGATTTGTTACATCGAACTCAAAAAAATGCAACATGTATTTTCTATATAACTCTCTTAATCAACGACAACTTCAACGTTAATCCTTTGTAATTGTATTTAAGTTGATTCCTCTCTTAGGTTATATGTTCTTGGAGCTACATCACATATTCTTTATAAACTTTATTCTTGCTTCGATAATGACATAAAATTTTCCCTTGAAATGCACGTCGTTTTAAATGTTTGCGTGTTGGTTTAAATTTTTTTGATAAACTTAAAAGGTGCACGTATCATTGGCGGGTAAGGACCATATGAGAGTAACATACATAACGGAAGACAAGAACGTGGACTCGGTGGTGGAATACGGTAAGCAGCCGGGAAAGTACGACGCGAAAACCACCGGAGAATCTACTTCTTACAAATACTTTTTCTACCGCTCCGGCAAAATCCACCACGTTAAAATCGGACCTCTTCTACCAAACACCACTTACTATTACCGTTGCGGCTGCAATGGTCCTGAATTTTCTTTCAAGACTCCTCCATCGACATTTCCAATCGAGTTCGCCATCGTCGGTAAGTTCCCTTAAACTTATCTTCTACTTTGAACATATATATGTTATGATGGACCAAACGCTCAGGTGTTCCACACGGGCTTAATTTTTTAAAGACTTGATATCTGTCATAAATCATATCCATTTTTCTTCCTTTATTAAATGATATTGTCTGCTTTGAATAAGATCTCTCACAGATTTGTTATTAGATTTATTTCCAAAATATCTTATAGAAGTTGGAGTTGAACATTATTTATATATTAGACTTTTTTTTGTCTAATATATCTTATATGAAACTTGGATTGATTCATTTATCTCAACACGATCAACAACAAGTTGGATATATTGGGGGTTCATCTATTATCGCATGACAATCTATATTCAATATATGTTGGATTCCGGTTCATACCGGTTAAGGATTGAAATTAATTTTCTATCCACTTACGAAAACCGGTTTTTGATGTGAAATTGAAGGCGACCTAGGCCAAACCGAATGGACAGCAGCAACATTATCTCAAGTAAAGAGTCAAGACTACGATGTCTTTCTACTTCCGGGCGACCTTTCTTACGCAGACACTCACCAGCCACTTTGGGACTCCTTTGGCCGCCTAGTCGAGCCACTCGCGAGCCATCGTCCATGGATGGTTACTGAGGGAAACCACGAGATTGAATTCTTCCCATTCTTGAACACAAAACGTTCAAGTCGTACAATGCTCGGTGGCTCATGCCTCACAGAGAGAGCCTCTCTACCTCCAATCTATACTACTCTTTTGATGTAGCCGGTGTACACACGGTTATGCTCGGTTCTTACACCGACTTTGATTGTGATTCTGATCAGTATAAGTGGCTCCAAGCCGATCTAGAAAAGGTTAGTTTGCAAATATCATTTGCTCCTAAAATGATTTATTTTTTTAATGAGAGGAAACATTAGTTTAACACAAGATTCCTTTAAGTCTCGTGCCTAACTTTACACTATTTGTTTAGTACGTTACATTTCATTTTGTAATCAACTTTTAAAAAATTGGATTGTTATTTTTTTGTGTTTGAGAAAGGTTGATCGAAAGATGACTCCATGGGTGGTGGTGTTGTTACATGCACCATGGTACAATACAAACGAGGCACATGAAGGTGAAGGAGAGAGCATGAGGGAATCTATGGAGACTTTGCTCTATAGAGCTCGAGTCGACGTCGTTTTCTCCGGCCATGTTCATGCTTACGAACGTTTCGTAAGTTCCCTCATTTCATTGACTTTTTTTCTTCTTTTATTTGTTAATTTCCCTAGGGCGGAGAGATGTCAGGTAAGATAATCGCTTTTGGCGAGCCAACTTCTTCCAACGAATGTCGAGCCTATGATTTTTTCTTCTAATAGAGGGGTTTTTATTAATCTTTTCTTTTCTAATTAAGATTTCATCAAATCATTTGTGGTACATTTTTTTGTCAAAATCATTATGGTACAAGACTTTGGCAATATTTAACTATACTAACATAAATTATAATGATGGCGAATTGTGATTAATGCAGAAACGGGTATACAACAACAAGGCTGATCCATGCGGACCAATTTACATAACCATTGGTGACGGAGGGAACCGAGAAGGCCTTGCTTTATCGTATGCCACCTTCTATTATCAATCAAGATTTAATTTATATTTCTTCCCAATTCAAAATTTTTGTTTTATATTTTAAAAATCTTGTTATTTAAGTGAATTCAAGAAACTCGATCATAACATTTTTTGGGGTATAACTTGAATTGTAGGTTCAAGAAACCTTCTTCACCTTTATCGATATTTCGCGAGTCGAGTTTTGGACATGGAAGGCTAAAGGTTATAGATGGAAAACGAGCACGTTGGTCGTGGCATAGAAACAACGACTCAAACTCACTTCTTGCTGATGAAGTCTGGCTCGAGAGTCTTAGCACAACACCTTCTTGTTGGCCTTCGAGTCATTTCAATGATGAGCTTTAAATCATCATACCACAAAACGTTTTGTACTTCTTTTGTTCAGCGTAGAAGAAGCAAGAACTCCATATTCATTTTGTTATCTTATTAAGCAATTTTTTAGATTTGAGAATGTATTGTGAGCTTGTGCTCAAGTACGTGTGCTTTTGTTTTAGAATCCAACATTGATTAGTTGTAGGACTAATGGATGTCTAATACACAATTACATTTTGAATGAATATATACGACTTTTTCCAGTTTTTGTTTTTTAAACTCTCATGTAATAAGTAGACTAATAATTCAATCAAAAAATAATAATTCAGAAGATAAAAAAAATCCTCATGTGATAAGTTAAAAAAAATCATGACTTACAACACGATTAAAGTAAAATATTTTCTTTTTCCTTATTAAAAATGCTAAATAAGGAAAAAATATACTTATAAGGGCAATTATAAATGAAATATTATTTTTACTTATTTAGCATTTGTAATATTCGTACTTAATTATTTATATTTAAATGATTATTTTACTTAATTGATTGCCAATAATGGCTGATGCAGACGCCGATACTCAAACACAAAGCCGACCCATGTGGACCAATGCCATCGGTGATGGAAACAATCGATAAGGCCTTGCTTTATCGTATGTCACCTTCCATTATTAACTTACCTAATTCATGTTTTTTTGGCCCAATTAAATTGTTCCGTATTTTAAAATATTTTTAGTTATTCAACTCAAAATAAACAAAACATCTACAAGTTCAAGAAGTCTCGTTCACATTTGTCGAGTTTTGGATATGGGAGACTTAAGGATCATAGACTCGAACTCATTTGTTGGGATAAAGTATGGTTCGAAAAACAACATCTTAATATTGTATTTCAAATCGTTTTAGAAGGAGTTCTAAATTTTGATCATATAGAATTAAGCTCGAGTGTGATTAGCTTTCAACTCATACAAGATTATTGTTTACATTAGGCTTCGACATAAATGATATTACTAATAATGATCCATGCCATATAGTACCTAACTAGAAATGTTGACGACCACGATTTTCTTAAAGAAACAGCAAATGCAACAAAAAACAAAAAAGTAGTCATTTGTGTTTGGAAAGACTCGTGAGGAGGAGGAGGTTTTGAGAATCTTTGCCTCTTTGTAGAGCAACTTCTCGTGGACTTCGGTGATAGATGGTGAGATGTCTCGTCCTTTAAATTGATCAACCACAACTTTGTACTCTTTAGGTAACCCACTTAGAGAGTACTCAATCTGATCATCATGTTCAATAGGTTTTCCTAGTAAGACAAGTTGATCAAACCTCGTAGTAATACTTTGGACATATCCATTGATAGTTTTAGTGCCTTTAGATCATTGCTTGATCTGTAGTTTTAGATGTTGAATGTGACCTTGATTTGGTTTTGCATAGGTAGCTGCAAGAATAACCCATATGTCAGCCGTAGATTTAGAAGCGGAGACCAAGGTTGAACCGCTAGTAAGATGGTGCCAATAAGACCGATGTAGATCAGCTGATCTTGACGTTCCACGGTGTATAAGCTGGATTAGTGGAGGTGATGTTCTCAACGATGACGTTCCATGGTGGCGATGTTATATCAATCCAGATATCCAACGAGATCGTACCCATCTAAGAGGGTACGAAGTTGTAAACTCCACATCGTATAGTTGATGGAAGAAAGTTTTGTGATATTAGACATGTTGACATTAAACTTTTCCTTTAGTCGTTAAACCGAATTAAACATTCTTTAATCGATCATTATTTAGACAGAACACATATATATCGAAATTTCAAGAATGGTATTAAGGCGAAATGGAAATAATAATTCGAGACAACTAATAAAAAAATTTTAAAAAACTTTCACCTTTAACAACATTTTTAATTATCTAATAATGTGGAACCATCTTTTTTAATTATAATTAGTGTGAGACTTTTAATTATTATGTCAGATTTACAAAATTGGCGAAATATAAAAAGTTATAATGAATAAAAAATTTAATATTTTTTCCTGCTAATTATCTTTCTACACGCAAAAGCCACATAATTTGCCGAGTTATTAAAAAAAAATAAAAAGAGAAAAAAAGAAAAGCCAACGCGAATATCTTTATTTCTTTGTGGAGAAGAAAAGAAAAATAATTGAAGGAAGATGAAAATTTACGTCTCCACCCCTAACCCACATGACACGTGTCCCTTTAAATTTTACAAATCTTTTACATTAAAAATGACACATCATAATTCAACGGCCACGGTTTCTCGAGGGACGGACGCGTAAAAACGAAAGACCGAAATTTCAACGCATCCAACGGCTGAGATCAAATCTTCTGAAGCTTCGCCGCTTTAACCAAAGGATTCGCCTTCGCGATCTCTTCACGGCCGGCCGATTTGAAATCGAAGGTGCATCCATGGATCTCCGGGTACCTGTGGGTCCCGCAGAAATTCGACCCGCATCGACATTTGAATCCGGTCAACCCGACCCGTTTCCTGCACGTCGTGCACCGGTTCGGCCTCTGCTGTTGCTGCTCCGTCGCCGGATTCACCGTCACCGGAAAGTTGTTGACTTTCGTCTCCAGCTCGGCTGAGGGATTCTGGAGGAGAGGAGTGATCACCGGAGAAGAGACGGAAGCGATCTCCGTTGACGGTGGAGATACGGAGGAGGAGGCGGAGGAGAGAGATGAATCGACGGTGGTGGGTTTCATGGCGGCTTGTTGCTGTTGCTTAAAACAATTAGAGCATAGATTCATGGTGGCTGAGCTTCCGAGGAAACCACAGTTGTTAGCGCAGAGACGGTGGCCTTCCGGCGTCTGACATCGATGCTCTTCCGCCATAGATCTCGATAAAGTTACTCAATTGATCAATCTGGGAATCAAATAACAGAGACGATTGATTAAAAACAGAGTCAAATGATTAAAACAAATCTACAGAATTTGAATACGAAAATTAAAAAGAAAAAAAGAATACGAACTAGTTTTTTTCCGATCACCGAGAAAGAAACAGAGATTGGGTCAAAAACGAAGAAAATCAGAAGATTTTCCTTCGCTTTCTCGGCAATCAAAAACAAAACAGAGAAGAAGAGAAAACAGAAATGAAAAAAGGAAGAGACTTTAAAAAAGTTTCTTAAAAAAGAATTACAGAGAAGAGAGGAGAGAAAAAGAAGGAGCGGAGGAGAGAGAGAGAGATCGTGTGTTTACCTGTTCTTGAGAGAAAGAAGAAGAAGAAGAAGAAAAGATTCACTGACTTTTTTTTCTCGAAATGATTTGAGATAGAGAGAAGAGAGAGAGAGTTATACAGAGCGAAAGAGAGAGAAGAAACAACGGCGAAACAGAGAAGACGAAAGCTGAAATTAAATAGAAATAACGGTATTTCGTTTAAAAAAAGGATTAATTTAATTAAAAGTAATTATAATATAGATTAAGTGTATAATGTAATAAGTGGTTGGTTTATATATGAGTCTATGACACGTATTGCACTATTCCACGATCAAATCTTATATGCTTAAATGTCGTCATGGTGGTGTCACGTAGTTGATTCATATAGTATTTTAATTTAATTTCATTGTGGATTCTTTCTCTCTCTTTTTTGGTTTGTTTATCAATTATTATTGATTCTTTCTTTTTCCTAAAAAAAATTAAGTCATTTTCCTTTTACCATGGAAAGAAACTCATTTACATGGGTCAAACTTTATACCGTGTGAGCTTATAAAAAAATATAAATATAAATTATACTTTGTAAAAACCGGTTTAGAAGATCGAGGACATTGTAGCATGAAGATTGAGTTTTCAGAGCCAATATATTATGTAGGATTAATGGTTTATCAGATCAGTCTGTTATGGTCCGTTTGTTTACAAAAAAACGGTTTAGAAGTCAACTATTGAGTTTTTAAAATTTTGGACGGTTTAAATGATATAAGAACATATAATGATGGTTTAATGTATAAAATATTGGACAACATCTAATAATTATCAAATTGATTGTATCCTAACCGTTGTTTTTATTTTGTCCAAAGATGTTGTTTGGAATGTTTATTAGAAGGGGAACAAAATGTATATAAATTATTAATAGTTACATATTCATAAGAAGAAGAACAACAAACATTTATAATTTTGAATTCTTTTACTGGCAAATGAGTTTTATATTCATGTTTTCAAAACCACACACACGTATTATGTGTCTAGAGTAACTCCGATTATATCAAGTTTAATTAATAATAAATGAAATGTTACTAGAAAAAATGTAGATAATGAGAAAAGTAAGATGAAAGTAAACGAATATATAATTAAAATTGCGACTATCGATTGAAAACGAGTGAGGGGGCAAGTGGAGGACTTCACGAGTAAACACAAAAAGAAGAAGTCACAACAACGAGGCGTAGACCATCTTTGGAAAACTTAAAATCAAATTTTACTAAATGATTCCTAAGAAGAAAAAAAAACTAGAGATGATGTAAATCATAACATCTACTGCGTTTAATTATTACATATTATACATTTTAAAAGGTATAAAAGTAATATAAAAGTATTTTTAAAAACTTATGGGTTAATTTTTTGTATTACAAACATAACCAAAAACAAAGTTTTTGGTTAGTTTTCATTATAAATGTGTTTGCCACAAATCAAATCAAAGTTGGCATCGAAAGCTTTTAAAAGTTTTTAAAACTTTTGCAAGCTCATTTTCATGACCATTCCATAAAAGACTACTTATACTTGTCACCCTCTAATGTCTAATACCATTTTAATTGTTTTGGGCTTGCGCCTTAAGAATACTTCACCTCTATCTTTCGATCATGGGCCTGAAGCCCACGTACACCACGTACATAAGCAGGCTATACATGCATAATAAACTTCGTAGTTTGTTTAATAAAATAATTAGGTTAATAACGATTGGCACTAAATTTTTTTTTTTTTTTAAATTGTTAGGAATGGCACCACGCTATACGATATGATCATGTTCGGTTTTTGAACGAAAAAATAACCATTTGGATATGAATTGTGAGATATTTTCGTGTAGTTTTGGGTATTTTGCAGTTTTTTTTTTTGTCATCTAGTCTAGTAGCAAGTAGTCTTTTTCACTAGAGACAAATGCAAGATTTGAATCCTGATTTTGTGAGATGGAAGCATATGTGG
The DNA here is from genome assembly GCA_900406275.1 of Anastatica hierochuntica. NCBI lineage: Eukaryota > Viridiplantae > Streptophyta > Magnoliopsida > Brassicales > Brassicaceae > Anastatica > Anastatica hierochuntica. Next base: position 28,530 of record OVAN01001838.1, on the reverse strand, counting down.
TGCAACTACTAACCCACCTGTTTTTTTCGGGTATTTTGTAGTTTTAGGTACGTGTACATCTCTGAATACATTTCATGATTTTCGGTTATTCGAATATTTCGATTTGGTTCCGATTCTTTCAATTCTCAAAAATTGAAACCGTTCGTGAATTTTATGTTCGATTTTACTTTTCGATTTTTCGGTTCGGTTTCTAGATTATGGTTAATTTGCAATGTGCTATTCTTAAACTTTCTCTAGCTCTTCGATTAACAAAATAAATACATAGTAGAAAAGTGTTATAACCACATTTTAGCCACGAAAAAACGTGTCTATAGGATCGTAACCTTTTTCGTGGCTAAATCGTCATTCATATAACCACGATTAGCCACAGAAAAAAAAATTACGATCTTATAGCCATGATTTTGTCATGAAATATGTCGTTTGTAATATTTTTTTTACTTGTACTACCGTGTAGTTGGGAAGCATATTATCCTCTAATGACTAGAATGATTCAGTAAAGTTCTGAGACATGCGTGGAAAAATTAGTTATTATCGTGATTTATAAATTGTAACCCTTTGGTCAAACTCATCTAAATATGTATTTAAGTAGTTTCGACTAATTTAAAAAAAAAGTGAATGGAATTGATTCAAAGACAAGTAACCTAACACGATAATAAACTGCAACATTAAATTAACAACTGTTTCAACTCCCGCCAATATTCCCACCAACTCCAACAACATTATCAAACTTAATCCACACACATACACACATTATATAAATATACCCTTTTCGTATAACCACCAAAATTATATCATTTCTCCTAACAAAAATCCTTTAAAATTCATACAATGGCTAAGAGTTATTCTAACTCTGCTTTAATGGTTGTAGCAGAGAAGATCTCATGGTACTGTGCAGTGTTCGCTGCCATGATGCTACTGATGAATAGTTGCCACGTGGCAGATGAGGGTACTTCCACGGACATCATGGTGCAGCAGCAGCCGTCGATTATGATGGCCGGAAAGTCTAATCGACGGCCAGCATGCGATGAGATATATGAAGTGAAAGAAGGAGAAACGTTGCAGACGATAAGTGAGAAGTGTGGAGATCCTTATATAGTTGAAGGGAATCCTCATATTCATGATCATGACGATGTGTTTCCTGGTCTACTCATTAGAATCACTCCTTCATCTTTTTAATCTCATAGTTTGATTCTTCTAATGTATAAAGTTTGTTATATACTATATGAGAAACACTTTTTTTCTTATGCACAAAAAAGAATGAAGCAGTTTTTTTTTTCTTTGTTGACTTACCTTTTTGAGGTGTGAAATTGTGAAATATATACATAGTCGCTCTCCATCTATCATATTATTGAAAATACGTATAATTCTTACGTTGAGAGGGGTTGACTCGTTTGTTCCCTTCAGGGCTCACGGACCCTGAAGGTTATAGCATACCTAAACAATATAGATCTAATATTGCCACAATAAATTGGTGACGATGGTGTGGCTATTGTACCATAAAATGTTTCGTGGCGTTGTAATATCTTTCTACAAATAGCTAAAAAATAAATTTTGTAACTCTATACCATGCCAAAAAATAGCTACAAATTTGTTAGTTTAGAAATTGTGGCTAATTGTGACTTGTTTATAGCTTCTTTTTTTTGGTCACTGTGACTTGTTTATAGCTATTAATAAAACTCACGAATCTTTTGTATCTATTTTGTGGCTATTTACAATTTTCTTTAGTGGTTATTTAACAATGATTTAACTATTAGTACTTAATTTAAAAATATACATTTTCGTAACACTATTTTAAATCCTGATAAATGGTTTTAAACTCTCTTAACATGATTGAGGAAAACTAATTCAATTAGTTTCACATAATTTTTGTATATAATTTTACATAAACATATCCAATAATGATGAGTGTTTAGATACATAATTTTTATTACTATTAGAATGCTTGATTGAAAAACACACCCTTAAGGAAACTATCCCCCAACCATCTAACTTTCAATTAGATAAATTTTTTTTTTACCAACCACGCTATAATCAAAAAGTCTCTCCATTCCTAGTAGCCCAGGATGGAGGCGATAATTCTACATAAATATAATCAGAAGTAAAGGAACGAGAGTCGCGAGCTAGACAGTCTGCTTTCGAGTTGGTTGTGCGCGGAATGGTAGATAATGAGAATCCTGGGAAAGAAACTCGCAGTTGTTGGAACTCTTGGTGAAGCGTGCAAAAGGCGGGCCATGCATTTGGATCCTGGATGATATTGAAGAGTTCTTTACGATCTGTCTCAAAATGTTGGCATGCGATTCTTCGATTGGAAAGTTCCGTCATTGCCCAGAGCAGAGCTTCCATCTCGGAGTGAAGCGGTGAGAGGCTTCGGCGATGACATTTTGCTCCAATTAGATAATTATAATTTCTTTTTTTTTCTTTTTTTTGTGCACAAATTTCTTTTTTTTAATAAGAGCATCTCCATCCTTGGTTCCTTAACCCAAAAATCCTTAACTATTCACGGGTCCCACCCGTGAATAGTTAAGGATTTTTGGAGAGAGAAATCCTTAAATACCTTACTTAAGGATTGATCCTTAACTATTCACGGACACGTGGCGGTCCGTGATTGGCCGAAAATTTTGTTTTGTTTTTTTTTTAATAATAAAATGGTGGGACCCATAAATAGTTAAGGATTTTTTGAGAGGTTCATGGATGGAGATGCCCAAAGACATTATAATCGATGCACTTTCTATATTTTGCATATGACTAGTAATGTATGTCTACGAAATTATAATTAATTAATATGTTTAAGTTTTATATTTTTAATTTTTTTTATTTTACAAAATAAAAGATTATGAAAAAAATTTAAAATAAAAGAAATTAAATACTGTGAAATTAGTTTTATTGGATATACTATTCAATAAAATCTTGGCTCAAAATAAATCTACCTGTTTCAAGAAAAAAATATTTTATAGAAGGCAAAGCAACTTTAATAGAGAATCTAGCAAAATAGACCTCCCAGTTTTAAATGTTTCATAAAAAAAAAAGAGAAAGGTTTACTATAAAACACACCTTCTTGATCTTCTCTATCGTTTTGACCCAAAAAAAAAAAAGATCTTCTCTATCTTTTGTCTTCTCTCTTCTCTATCTCTCTCTCTGTCTCAATGGTGAAGGTATGGTGTTTAATGGCGATAATGCTTATTGTTATGGCCACAAACGTATCGTCTTATGATCGGCCTGGACCTCGGAAAAATATAGTCATGCATCCTTCTGATGATTCTACGTCCCCGGAACAGGTAACTTGTATTCAACTCTATGTTCATGCTTTTAACAAAAAAAAAACTCTATGTTCATGCTCATGTTCATTGATCTATACTTAATGTAAATCTTTATTACTTGAATCTTTAGACAAAAGTTTGGATATTATATTTATTAAAAATGAATCTGGAGATTTATATATATTTTTAAAAAATGTTGAGATTTTTTTGTTAAGGAAAGTGTTGAGATTTTCTGTCTTCCATTCTCTCTTTCGTTTTTTTTTGCTTTCACTCTATTGATTGCGTTGAGATTTAAGTTTTTTTTTTCATTACGTATTAACGATACAAATAGTTTTTTGAAAACATAACTTTTTTGGCATATTGAGTGAAAGAAAAAGAATTTGTCCGAAAAAATGCAGTAGTTTTTGTTTCTGTATAATCTTTTTACTGTTCTTTGAGGGTAAAAATAGATAATATGTTCTTATAAAAAAGAAGATAATATGTTTACAAAGAAGAAATTATTATAAAACTGTCTAATTGACATATATTCATTTATTGCTAATTAATTTCTTTCCATATTACTTAATGGTGACCGACGCATTGCCACCATAATTAATTAGGATTTGAGGTTGATTTTATAAGGAAACATATTCACTGTACTAATACATTCTATTAATTACGGATGGTTAAATGGTGACATTTTGATGACATTTTCAAACTAGAATGCAAAAAAAATGCTAGAGTGAAATAATTTGACAAAAGTGAATATTGATTCAAAGAATCGCATGAAATCTTTTGACAAAATAGCCATGCAAATCCACCCACTTATTTTTTGTCATCTGTTTGTTAGATCTTTTGTCACTCTTCGATTTTGCTTGTACGTTATGTACGGATAAATTTTATGGGTTTCCAATTTAAAACCAATTGATAATGAGTGGATTGTAATATCCTAGTATAAGATTAAATTCAGTTTAGATCGGTCGGTCTAATTCCAAGTCGGACCAATTTTGGTTCAGATCGATCGAGTCTCTTTTCATGAGCCGGGTCGATCTAGGTTCGGTGGGGCAGCGTGTGCTTAGAATTTGGGCTCTGATACCATGTTAAGTTACATGAGCTTCCAACTTAAAACCAATTGGCGATAAATGAATTGGTTCATGTCCCTTATATAATGCTAAAGATTTCTTCTAGTTCCAACTTTTTTTTTGTCACCAACTAATTCCAACTTTAGATGTAGAATATTTATTCCTAATATGTACTTCCTACGTTTATTACATTTTTTAAATCTTATTTTTTTGTTTCAACGTTTTAAGTTTGAGCTAAACTTTCACCATTGAATTTGTGATGTTAACTTCAAAAAAATATAATAATTTCAGGTGCATATATCTCTTGTTGGGTCGAACAAAATGAGAATATCATTCATAACAAAAGACACAACGGTCATGCCTAATGTTGTATACGGCACTGTGTCCGGTAAATACGAAGGTTCGGCTAATGGAACGACCACATCGTATCACTACTTGCAATTATACCGATCAGGTCAAATTAGTGACGTGGTTATTGGCCCATTAAAACCTAATACGGTTTACTATTACAAATGTGGAGGCTCATATTCAACTAAAGAGTTTAGCTTCAAGACCCCTCCCTCTAAATTCCCTATCAAATTCGCCGTGGCCGGTAAACATTTCATGCTACTATCTCATTGACTATATACTTCGTAATATTTTTTCATACATTAGCCCGTTTGTTTTATCGAATTTCGTAGCTATATTAATTATTTTGTTTAGGGGTGAGCGTTCGGTTTATTTTGTTAATTTAGTTCGAATTATTCGGGTTAGAACCCATTCGGGATAAATTCTATATTAGTTTGGTTCAGTTTCGGTTGTGTTATTCAGGTTCCGGTTTGTTCGGGTTGTAAAAATAGAACCCATTCGGGAAATGATATTTAGGTAAAGAATTTCCGTTCAGATTCAAGTTTAGTTTAATTTTAAACCAAAATTAACAAAAAAATGTATTTAATTAGTTTATTTAATATTTTGATAATTAAACAAATATATGTTTTCTATATATTTAATAAAGTATTAATTTTAAATAAATTTCGGTTATTTCAGTTAAATACTTAAAATTCGGTTCGGTTCATGATCGTTTAACTCGGTTTAAAAAAAAACCATTTGGATTTTTTTTATTTGGTTCGGGTTCGGTTGGATTCGTAAAATTTGCATGTCCCTAATTTTGTTGATAATTTTGAAATTTGATTTGGGAATGAAGGTGATCTTGGGACAACTGAATGGACTAAATCAACATTGGAACATATATCGAAATGGGAGCACCATGTTTTCATCTTGCCTGGAGATTTATCGTATGCTGACTTTATCCAACCGGTGTGGGACACTTTTGGTCGATTGGTGCAGCCACTTGCGAGCAAAAGACCTTGGATGGTCACTCATGGTAACCATGAGATCGAAAAATTTCCTATCTTGCATGATAGTAGCTTCACGGCCTATAACCACAGGTAAATTCTTTCTAGTCATCCACATAACCGACGAACCTACATAGAAAAATTACAAGAGGTCGGCTTAAACTTTGTTTTGGCCATGTGTCGAAAAACAGAATTTGACCTTTTATTATACTACCGAAAAATCTTTTGGCCCTTTCATAAAAAATGTTGGTCCTTTTTTGTAAATAATTTTTTTATTAAAAAACCCGCTATGATCAATTGCACATCTCGCACACCCTCAAAACCTCTCCAGAATAATTATATAATAAAATCATGTTTTCTTGCTAAATATATATCAAAATTATTACTATTCATACATAGATTTAAAAAATTTGTTTTGGGTTCATCCTTTTATATATCACGGTTTTAGTTTTAATAGTGAGAACAATATGTGTATACTATATACATATACTTTGGTTGTAAAATATAAATTTATGTTAAGATATGAATCTTCTTTTTGAAAACACAAGACAATATTGTCATGTTTGGTAGGTGGCGCATGCCATACGAAGAGAGTGGCTCGACTTCAAACTTGTATTATTCCTTTAACGTTGTTGGAGTCCACGTTATAATGTTAGGGTCATACACTGACTTCGAGCCTGGCTCGGAACAGTACCAATGGTTAGAAAACGATCTCAAGAAAGTAAACCGTAAAACCACACCATGGTTGATGGCTGTGATACATGCACCGTGGTACAACACCAACGAAGCTCACCAAGGAGAGAAAGAAAGTGTGGAGATGAAACAATCCATGGAAACTCTTCTTTATAAAGCTCGCGTTGATTTGGTTTTCGCCGGTCACGTCCATGCTTATGAGCGTTTTGTAAGTCTAGAGAGTTTCGTAAATTTTAATTTCTCGATTAATCAAACATTTCTTTGGTGTGTTACATGTTACTAATTTTGGAATTACAGGATCGGGTGTATCAAGATAAGTTTGATAAATGTGGACCGGTCTATATTAACATCGGAGATGGTGGTAATGGAGAAGGCCTTGCTACCGAGTAAGATCTTCGTAAAATTCAATCTGAAAAAAAAACTAGTAACATTTTTTTCTCGTCAACTTAATGGCAAGTAGTTTCTCTCACTAGAGGCAGTTCCATTATTCGAACTCTGGTTCAGTGAGATAGAAACAGGGTTGATGCAACCATTGATCCACTTGCTCCTCTCAAAAACGCTCCTCTCAAAAACTAGTAACATTTATTTTAATTGTGATGATGTTTTATATATTAATCATAGGTACCAAGATCCAAAACTCAAAATATCATTGTTTAGAGAAGCAAGCTTTGGGCATGGTCAATTTGTGGTCGTGAATGCAACTCATGCACATTGGGAATGGCAGAGGAACGATGATGCTGTCTCGGTTCAAAGGGATTCGGTTTGGTTAACTAGTCTCTCTGCCGATTCGTCTTGTCATGTTTAGGTTGTTTCGGTTCGTGTTCTTACATGTTGTTAGGACTTGTATCTCATGATCATCATTATAGGTTAAATGTGATCAATGCGAAATCGAATAAGCATAAACGTGGAGTATATTTCTATCTATAGAACCAAATAAATATATTAGAACTCGTTAAATATTTTAAATTCCTTATTTTAGCTATTCAAATCTTTATCACTTCTCTGCAAATGCAAATTCATAAGAATTGGATGTTTTGTTGAATTGTTAACGTTGATATTCATCCATAAATTAGAGATTTGACAACTAATTTATCCAATCATAAGTTTCTTTTAACTTTTTTTTTTTGGGTAAAGTTCTTTTAACAAATTTACACTCATTTTGTATCATTTTAAATGATATTATACCAAAAAATTGATTCCAATAAGTGATATTCACATTGTTCTATAAAAAAAAAACTTTTTTCTTGTTTTGGACATTTATATTATGCAATTTTTTTTTATTGATCTAATGGTTCTAGACAAAAATAATACTTCGATTTTAAAATATAAAAGTTACGTGATTTCTATAATTTTTAATAGGTGTATTTCTTTTAACACTCATTGAACCAAAAGTTATAACATCATTTATATTCTATCTTAATTATATTACAAATAATGAATAATCGTATATTATTTGCGGTTCATACGATTACGATGAACAACTTCACAAACGCACTTTTCTCGTAACATTTAGATCCACGATGAACGGTGATGATTCGGTAACTATTTGTTTATCTAATTTTCTTTGACGGTCATGTCTCATATCGGATTTTTCAGATGACTATATTTGCATATTCCTAATTATAATTTCTTCAAAAGTAATAAACTATGACAAAAAAAACAATAACTAATTACAGCGATAATTTTGTCGAAAACGAATGTGTTCTAAAATAAATTTCTCCTTAAATTGATGCAATGGTGACGCATTATGAACTAACTATCTATCGTAATCCATCTCAAACCTAAATACGTGGCCACGAAAAAACCTAATGTCTAATCTAATCCAATTACCTAAAATGAGCTATTTGTTATCAAAACATATGGCAAATAACACTATATATCGATCTCTAATTCGTCATCCAAGTACCCCCACCAAAAAAATCATTAAAAGATTCAATGTTTCTGTTTAAAAGTAAACATATGATATGATAATGTTTGCATGCAGTCTAATATGAAACGCACTTTAAACCTCATGGTGGAGAAGATCTCAATTAAAAAGAAATAAAGTATAAAAAAGACAAAAGGTTAGCTTTGCAAATGAGAGAAATAATTAAAGATTATACGAAAAAGAAAATATGGTTTCTTCGAAGTGTAATCTCCTAGTTTCTACCAAACACTTTCCACATTTAGAGATGAGTCACAAGAGACACAATATTTGAATATTTTCAGTGCTAGTGATTTGATTGGTTAAGATGTATTAGATATTTTACACTATAGTTAGAAAACAAGAAAAATAATGGGAAATGAATAAATTTGCTGCAATTATCATTACTACGAACAAATTTGCTGCAATTCTATTGGTTATTCTATTTTGGAGCTATATATTAAAGTAAAGAGCAATTTTATTGTCCGGACTAATGTGATCGACTGTTAAGAGCAGGCTCCTTTCTAGCGACAGATTGCGAGTTCGAACTCTGCCAGACGGAACTACATCACATTATCTCTGGACATCTCTAGGGTTTTCACATGCGCCCCCAGCGTCCCACCTCGGTGGGGGTCAAGACATCCGAATTATCAAAAAAGAAGAAATGCAATTTCATTTTTCAAGTTATTTCATTTTAAAAATGAGATAATACATTAGACATGCCTTGATAAAATTAGTTAGTCCCAAAAATATAGTTAACTTATATCATTTAAAACATAATTCCAATCTTAAAACATAATTAGAACATAACAAACTATGTTTTGACTCTTTCTTAGCGTATGAAGCTCAAAATTATTTGGTTAGTTGATTTGGAGCCAAATGATTCATGGTTGTTGCAAGTTTGCACAAAAAATTTTCCGGCTATAAACTCAATTGGACCATTAGTTAAATTCACGGTTCGAACTTTAAAAATGGATTAGTTTATATCAAAAAAATTTGATCTAAATTCACCCACCTCTAGTTAGGCGCATTCGGTTATTTTACTCGGTTTGGTTCGATTATTTTGAGTTTCGAAAAAATTGGTCTATCAGTCGATACCTTATACCAATAAACCCGAATCGACTCAAAATGAATATATCTATAGAGCTTAAATATCCAAGTATACATAAACATACCCAAAACCGAAGTACCAAACTCGATTTGATGTCTAATTAAGAGATGAAACCGTCGGGGATAGAAACGCCATTTCGCAAATTCACAGCCAGCAAGAAGTGAAGCTCCTTGTTTCAAAAATTCGATCATTGCCTTTGGTGTTAACAAGTACACCCACTCTAGTTCCATTTCAAGCCACACCTACCAAAATGTGAGTTGTGTTTTGGTTTTGTTTAATTTCTAAAATCAACACCTTACAAATCTTTTTAAAACTACAACTACTTAAAATTTATTTAGTGATAATAGGTTAAAAAGAAGATGTATATATACAAGAAAATGTAGTTATTTTGGATCTTTTTAAAAAAATGAAATTGTAGTCATTTTGTTTTTATTTTTCTCGGTTAAAATCATAAGGGCATGAACGAGTTATAAACGGAAGCATGTGAAGTTACAAAAAAGTAATAATTCATCCAAAACAACCACCTCACTGTTTATGATGCTTCACGTTCTACAACACTTATGATCCATTATTATTTTTTGTAGGTTTTAGGTTCCAAAGTCCAAAAACTCTTCATTATTTATCTCATTTTTTTCTCCCACAACAATTATATCAATTCAAAAATGCTAAAACAATCAAAGAGGTACAATTAAAAAAAGAAAACATTTCAAAATAAAGGGATCTTAAAAATTGTTAGGAGCACTTTGGATATTGAAAAGTATAATTATTTCGTATTTTTTCATTTACTTTTTTTTGTTTTGTAAAATATACCAATTTATAATTTTGAATACCAAAACAAAGGCCTAGAACATTGTAATATGGAGATTGAATATCCAGAGTCAATTCTCATGTATCAGGTTCGACTCTCCTCCACCACAAAATAAAGGGAATATGTGAGGCTAGTGGGCTATCGGAACGGCCTTTTATGGTCCGTTCCTTGACAAAAAAAAAACCAAAACAAAGGAAAAAAAAACATAAATATTTTGATTTGAAACAATCTAAAAAAACTTAATGATGGTGGAGTGTAATATTGACTAAACCAATATTGAGCAAACCGGGAAATAAGAGGAAGAAAGAGAGCATTTAAAAATGGTCCAAAACGGTTGAAATCGAATCATGATGGCTCGAACCAATCTTTACCATCATTGCGAATCTTTGGAGGTCGATGGGCCTTCTAGGTTCTATAAACACATAGCCCTCTCGTTCGTAAAATAACGATATTGCCCTTAATATCAATTTACCAAAATACCCTTCGGTCTAGTTTTTTTACTTTTTTCAGTCACGAGTCTCCTGTTTGGAGGATGAATACGATGAAGAGAGAGTTTACGTTGAAATTACGAAAGTACCCTTGGAGATCAATTTTGAAAGAAGAGCAAGCAAGAAACCCATTTTTCTTTTTCTTTTGTTCTCTCTCTCTATAACTTCTTTAATAAATCATCGTCATCATTCACATGACGCAATATGCACTTATCTCTCTCTCTTCTCGCGGCCGCCATCTAATGCATAAACACAACACAATGCATGATTGTTGTGTCAGGAGAGAGACGCTAGCTTTTGGGGATCTATTTAAACAGACAGTGTCTCCCTTTGTTCTCTTTGTCCCTCTACCTTTCATACACACACTAGCTTCTCTCTCTACTCTCTCTCTACTCTCTCTTTTTCGTTTTCTCTGCCTCTCTCAACACTTCTTCCCAAAAGGTATAACCTCTCTCTCTCTCTCTCTCTCTCTCTCTCTTACTTCCTTAGAAGCTTTACCTAAGTTCTCACACACGTAAATGATGTAACTAAAGATGGGTTCGTTTCGTTATGTTCTGTTTCTGCTCTGTTTCGTGTTCTGTTTTCGGTTGTTTTCGCGGGCATGCGTTAGAAAGAAAGAAAGTTACGTAGTAACGACACACGTAACGTGAAGACAAACTTATTATTTTCTCTCGATTTTTTTATATATAGAAGCTTTTTTAAAAATATTTTTTTCTTGATGATGTAAAGTTTTTAATATTTATTCTTTTCTTTAAGACCAAGGCAACGAAAAAAACATTTTTTAAAAAGATTTTGTTTTTTAAAATTCTTCAAAATTTCGTATTTATACGATCACGATCTTTGTTTTGTTGTTTACTCTGTATTTTTCTCGTTTTGTTGCGTTTCAAATATAATCATTACTCTCTCTGTCCATAAAAATAAAAATAAAAAAAGCAGAGAGGTTAAAACATTTATAATTACTGCATATCATCATGATTACTTGTTTTTTATCTCTTTTTTTATTAGCTTTATCTTTTTATCCTATATACGAATACAATCATGTTCTTCTCTCTTTGATCATTGTTTTCTTTTAAAAAAAATATCACATTTTCGTGACGAAAACGAAATAAATGCGACAAATAATTTCCTCTAGTGTAATTACATACGACGTGTGAAGCTGCATAACCCATGTGTTGTGTAATGATTTATGATGAACAATCATCATAACACAACCTTTGGTTATTGTTATTATTACTCTCTTTTTTTATCTTTTTACTTTTTATAATAACAATATGTTTTTATTTCTTGAAGAAAAAAAAATCAAAATGGAGAGGCTTAACACGGAGCTTTACGTGGAGAATTGTTACATAATCATAGAGAACGAGAGGCTAAAGAAGAAAGCTGAACTTCTGCAACAAGAGAATCAACAACTTTTGCTTCAACTCAAACAGAAACTCTCTAAGACTAAGAAGAACCCTAATGGATCAAACAATGACAACAATCATTGTTCATCAAGCTCTACTTCAGGACAATCTTGATCTCAATCAAGAGACTATGTTAAAGACTTAAGAGCAAGGATGATTCGTATAAAAGAAGACACAATCTTACCTTTGGATTTTGTCTTTTTTTTTGTACGTTGGTGTTAAGTGTAGGAAGATATAGTAGTATCTAGTCGTTATTATGAGAAGAAGATTCTGTCTCTCTCTGTTAGTGTTCTGAGTTATGTCTTTACTTTTGTTTCTATTTTCTATGTTAATTAAAGATCTTATCGTGTCGTGTTGGCATTTTAGGATATGGTTGATTCTTGGACTAACACTGTACCTTTGCTCTATTGCCAAGTGCATATCTCTATCAATTTAATACTATATGAAATACAATGGAGACAAACTTATTCGATTTTTATAACCATAAACAAAAAAATGAAGAAGCATACTTATATAAAAATATGTAGAATAAAAGTTTTTTTTTGGTAAAATATGTAGAATAAAAGTTAACTATATTAATTAGGCAAACATAAGCATTTCTTTCAAGTAAATGAAAATTTCAATATATTTGGATTATATAAGTTGAGTAAATTGGACTTACTATATTTAATTAGGTAAAGGAAATAAAATAATGAGGAAGTTTAGAATAAAAAAATATATACTATATTGTAGACTACAATGTGTTATAGCAATTCCAAGTCACGTGATGAAAGTTGTATGTTAGGACCCTATAAATTGAAAGTATCTAATTATTAGGCCATGTGAATCTGAACATTTTAATTATTATAGTTCAAACTAGTTGTTGATAATATTTGTCACATATCATATACGTAAATAATTTTTTTTTGGGTTCACCATACGTAAATCATTTATCTTCAATAATACTGTAAAAAATCCATATTGGACAATACAACAACATCATAACTCTAACTAGCTGAATTTATTAATTTAATTTAACATGTTCACTCTAAAGTATTGTGTTCAATAATGTTCCATAAACTTGTATGACTAGATTTTTTTTTGTTTCTTATCATTTCATAATATTATGAAATATCGTGAGAATGTGAAATAAGGACTATAAAAATAAATCTATATTTTCATCAACAATGTTAAAATATACATATCTTTTTAGTTTAACACAACTGCATTTAATCAAATAAATCAAGTTTATAATTCAGTTTTTTTATTAGGATTAATAAATTACTCCTTTTATTCTATTAATAAATTCTTATTAAGATGTCATACGAGTTTCAAGCGGCTCTGTGCAGAGATGAGACAACATGCTTTTCATTCGGATTCTGTCTGACGTCATCGAGCCACAGTTTATTTATTAGTCAAAGGACTCTTCATTTTTCTTTGAAAAACTAAACTACGAGTTCTGCTCTTATTATTGACTTTTATTTGTCTACTCCTAAACATCAACTCATAGAATTTTACATAATTGGTTTTTAATTTTAAATCTGTACTATTGTTATTTGTTTTTGAAACTTTTTTTCTTATATTAGCATTATTTTTTTTTAATATCCTCTCGTCATTTAAATGTTTTAGTTTTGTTTCGTAAAAAATATTATGTTACATTTTTAATGTAAATTTATAAATAAAATTTTGGTTTTAACTTGTTGTGTTATTGTATATATTAGAAAGAGATTTTTTTTAGTGTATTAATGAAGGATGAAAAAATTTTCAAATAGTTTTTAATTTGTGTAAAAAAAGTAAAATGAGTAGCTTTGTATTTTTTTTAATAGCTTGGAAGATAAACCGAATTATAGTAACATTTGATATGTTATTTGCATATCAATAGATAAAAATAACTAGAGAATTATGAAAGATGTCGCATCGAACTCAAGTGTTTGTGTGAAAATTAGATTCGAGACCTAAGAAGAACCATCATGATCCAAAATGAATCATCATATATCATACAAAAGAAAAATAACAAATCTCCAAGTCAACATTGAAATCTCAATTTTAGAGATGTTGAATTTATGATTACCCCAAATCTCTTTGGAAGACCATGCAAGGCATCATCATCTGACGTCAGGTTAATTATTAACATCATGTTTTCAATTTCTACAATCATTATTTTCTCACTTCTTATTAATTTTGAGACCTATATTTTGTTATAGGGTTTGAGTTATGATGTTGTATAATAAAATCTTTGACCCTCAGTTATGTTTTGCAGTTGTTTCTCAACCTTTATTTTCTCTAAAATCATTAAAGAAAAAGAAACTAATATGATTATAAACTCTTGCGAATTATAAATTTTAATAATGGTTCGTGTTTCATTTCTATTTTCAAAACTGTGATACAAATAAAATAGCACAAAAAACAGAATTACATAACACAATACTTTTAAGATTAGAGAAGATGAATTTACAAAGGTGTACTTTTAAGATTAGAGAAGATGAATTTACAAAGGTGTATTGTTTTTTTTGTGTTAAAAACAAAGGTTTAGTGTTAAGATTTCAATTCGCATTGAGTTAGCATTAATATAGCTTCTTGTTTAGATCAGTCCCGGTTTATTTCTACAAGTTTTTTTGTGAAAAATGTTTTTTGGGTTGCTTTTTCAAGCGTCTTGAATTTCAAGAATCACTATTTGTTGTAATATTTTATTACATTAAACCCAAGTTGAAAGTGCAAAGTGAGGATGTAGTACGAGATCTGTGACAGAGACTACGCCTGTAGTACTGCACGAACTGCAACAGAAATATTTCATGGATGATCGAACGTTTGAGTTGTGTGAGTTTGTGCATAAACGTAAATAACACAGAGAGTTTGTTAACGGGGTTCGATTTTCCCTACATCCCCGGAACCAAGTCTAGAACAAATCCACTAGAACAAGATTGCAACTACACAATTGCTTATGGTATCCAACACTACAATGCCTACCATTCTTTTCTAGATAGATAAACTATGAAGATAGGTATCAAGCCCGCATGCATTGACTACCATCCGGCAGCACCGGAGCATCACTGAACAAACAACTGCAATCTTCATAGCATGACCCCTTAGCCCTTTATGCTAAATCATTCTTTCTAGGTGGTACCAAATACAAATCACTTAGTCCTCTACTTATACTTGTAGAGATCGACCTCCTCATCAAGAAAAGGATCTTTTCCATATCTTCTCTTGATGCATATTTCCTATATTCTCTCACATGAATATAGGAAATATTCTCCTTTGTGATTATCCTTTTTTCCATAATATTTTCAAGAATATCCACTTCTCTTTGCTCTCCAAGCCTTCTCCACGTCATCACGCAACTCCCGAACCCGTTTTTAGCTCTGTAACTCGTCCAGCTCGTCTGACACAGTTTCTGCTGCACTCCGACTGCTACAAGCACTCTGTCATAACTCTGCACTTTTGTAGCACGTTTACTGATACAGACTCTCCTTCAGGCCTCTGCATCTTCAATCTTCTCATCTCATATTGAGTTCTAAAACTCATTCAAAACTACATCAACACAAGTCACAATAGGCATAAATAATTACCACTATACTATTACAATCTTAGCTTTAAATAATCAATACTAGAGTTTAACCCGCGCAACCGCACGACTATTTTTTTTATTTTGATGTATTCAAAGTTAGGATAATATTCGATACCCGAATTACTGTGAAAAAAACCCGTTAGTGTAATTTTAAAAAAATATCAAATGACTAACTTAAATTTTATAGTTTGTAGAAATTATTTTTATAAATTTTATATATTATTTTAAATTTTAAACCTATTATCAATTACATGTTATTCCATAACCTATTTTATAGGTTATTTTAAATTTTATTTTTATCAATTTTATAGATTATTTTGATAATAATTAGGTGAAAAGAATATTGGAATATTCTAATGCTATTCATATTAATATTCATTAGATACATTTAATAAAATTTCTAAGACATATTTAATTTAAAAATATCACACATGAAGTGAGTTGTGTATTCAATTTTAATAAGATAGATAGTTGTTAAACTTAACATTAATTAATTAAATGGCATTCAATTTTTAACGCCGAAAGTATTTTTATTTCAACAAATCAAATCAAAATATTGTAAGCTAAACGACATTTCCGGATACAAAAAAGTGGAAAAATCCACACATCAATAGAGGTTATGGTAATGAATTAACAACAGACCAATAACAATTAAGATTCATATATGTTCAACCCGAAAATAGTTTAAATTTAAAACCTAACATAACCAATAGATTAATTTACAGAAATACACTTAAAAGGAAAAAAATTTTTACATTTATACGTGTTTTTTAATGATTCTCAAATATACACCTCAAATATTAGGGTTTAGGGTTTAGGGTTTAAGGTTTAGTGATTAGGGTTTAGCTATCAGGGTTTAAAGTTTAGGAATTATGGTTTAGGGTTTAGGGTTTAACGTTTAGGGTTTCTTTTAGTCTAGGGGTATAATGGTCTTTTTTATTAAAAAGGAGATGTAAAAATAAAATTTTTTCAAACAGGGGTATTTTGGAAAAACAAACAATACAAAGATGTATTTTTGTAAGTCTCCTTAACCAATATAGGTGAGAAAAAAAAAACACTTCAAAGCCAGAAGTCACACCATCATCATTATTAAAAAAAATCGATTAAATGCTCTCATGTTAAATTGAAAACCCACTACATAAATGGAAATAAATCAACTATCGACACAAAGATTTAGGAATAAATTAATAAATGGGCCTATAAGGCCTAAATCAATATAAAAGATTTAGGAATAAATTAATAAATGGGCCTATAAGGCCTAAATCAATATAAAATTAAGGGCAATACTACTTAGGCCCAATTTGATAATAAAAATAAAACTTATGTTTTAGTCGTCACTCTCACTCCCTTACCATCGTCGGCCAACAACGTTTTGTCTCTTTCAACATCTCAAACGAATTTGTTGTGAGCAAAAACCAAATCATAATCCACTCACTCTTTCTTCTTTTTTTTATGTGATCGAGAAAGAGATTCTTTTTAAGCCCAAGAAAACACCAAAACTCTCCATTTCTTTGTTCTCCTGCTGCTTCTGTGTCACTACTTCAAGGTTCTCTTCTTCTTCTACATCTTAATGCAATCTGTCTCTCTCTCTCTCGCTTTACAAAGTTTTGGGCTTTACCCATCATCTTCAATTCGGTAATATATAGCTCGACGGCGGAAAAATTGAATCTTTCTTTGTTGATTCAAAGTTTGATGCTTTTCGATGTTTTCAATTGAAAGCATTGTTTTTTAGATGCTAATGATTTTGCTTTTCGTTTTTGGCTAAAAGGGTTGTGAATGAACATTGAAATAGTCTAATTTGTCTTTGTATTCTCTTAATCCGAATCATTCATATACAAGTTTAGCTTCTAGCGTTACACATTCACCATCGTTTATGTTCTTGTTTAAGGACTTGAGGTTGACTTCTTGTTCTCTGTATTGAAACAGGTCTTCTATTAGCATAATCCTGGCAGTGAATTTGAAGTTTAGATCTTTAGATTGGTTGGTTCTGTGGTCTTGAAATGGCAGCTTATGTTTCTCCCTGTTTGACTCCTTCGGATTCTCGAGTGCTCACTGTTCTTAGAAAGAGTGTGTTACCTGAAAACCATGTAGGCAGCAAGGTTAGTTGCTTTAGAATGATTGAGAGTAAGAAAAACCGCGTTGTTATTGCTGCTCATAAACCCGAGCCTTCGCCAAGCAGAAACTCTTTTAATTCTCATAGTCCAAGCCATTTGCAAAGCCAAGACTCTTTCTTGAACCTTCACCCGGAAATATCTATGCTTAATCCGAGAAAAGAAACATCCACTGGACCTAGTACTGAGGATATTGGCAAGTCTGATATTCTGGACACTTACAATGAGGCAAGGATAAAAGTTATCGGCGTTGGAGGTGGTGGGTCAAATGCTGTTAACCGAATGATAGAGAGCGAGATGGTTGGTGTGGAGTTTTGGATTGTGAATACGGATATTCAGGCAATGAGAATGTCTCCTGTTTTGCCAAACAATAGGTTGCAAATTGGTCAGGAGCTGACTCGGGGTTTAGGTGCTGGTGGAAATCCAGAGATTGGAATGAATGCTGCAAAAGAAAGCAGAGAAGCTATCGAAGAAGCGCTTTACGGTTCAGATATGGTTTTTGTCACAGTATGTCTATCCGTATTACTTTCATTTTTTTCTTAGTTTTAGAAATTTTGTTGTGCTTCTTTTTATCGATGAAAATGTAGATCACATATGAGAAGTTTCAAGTGCATTGCTTGAGCATTGGTAGCCAAATGTCTTGTGATTTCTCTAGGCGGGAATGGGTGGTGGAACAGGCACGGGCGGGGCTCCTATAATTGCTGGGGTTGCAAAAGCTATGGGGATATTGACGGTTGGTATTGTCACAACGCCCTTCTCATTTGAAGGACGGAGAAGAGCACTCCAGGCTCAGGAAGGGATTGCAGCCCTCAGAGATAATGTCGACACTCTCATTGTTATTCCAAACGACAAGTTACTCGCGGCAGTCTCTCCGTCTACTCCAGTTACAGAAGCTTTTAATCTGGCTGATGATATACTTCGTCAAGGAGTCCGTGGAATATCGGACATCATTACTGTATGTCTTTTGTAATGTATTTTATTCCCTACGGCATCCTTGTTTATAGAAAATGTGTTAAAGCCGTCTTTTTTCTCATTGCAATGCAGATTCCTGGATTGGTCAATGTGGATTTTGCTGATGTGAGAGCTATAATGGCAAATGCAGGTTCTTCATTGATGGGAATAGGAACTGCAACAGGTAAAAATAGATTGTTCTTTAGATTTGATGTGGATATTGTACTATGGATGGTACTCTTTAACCGTGACAAACGTCCTATAGTGTTTGGTATACTGAAAATCACCATATGTTTTGGTTGCATCATCATGCTTACTTGTTCATGGTATACTGTTATTTGAGCAGGAAAGACTCGAGCAAGAGATGCTGCATTAAACGCGATCCAATCACCTTTGTTAGATATTGGCATTGAGAGAGCTACTGGTATTGTTTGGAACATAACCGGTGGAAGTGACTTAACTCTGTTCGAGGTCTTCCTCCTTCTCTACGTTTTCAATCCATTTCCTTCACTAGGAAATTCAGAACAAAGCTTCCCGTTTATAATATCATGACGCTGTAATTTTGATTCTTGGGGAAACGGCTTGTAGGTAAATGCTGCTGCGGAAGTGATTTACGACCTCATTGATCCTACAGCCAATCTTATATTTGGCGCTGTGGTAGATCCGTCCTATAGTGGTCAAGTAAGTGTTTCTTCTTTCTTGAATCTTCTTCTAACATTTAACACTTCGAGGTACTAAATCGCTTTATAAATATGTTTTCGTCCTGGTCAGATAAGTATTACCTTAATAGCGACCGGCTTCAAACGCCAAGAAGAAGGAGAAGGGAGGCCACTTCAGGTAGACTCTGTGTTATAAGCTTTGATCATAGTTATTCAATTGTAGACTCTGTTTAACTCTTTATACGACAAAATGCAGGCGACGCAAGCGGATGTATCAATGGGAGTAACAAGACGTCCTTCTTCATTCTTCAATGAAGGTAGTTCCATAGAGATCCCGGAGTTCTTGAAGAAGAAAGGCCGTTCTCGTTATCCTCGCCTTTAAACCGATCATTTTCTTCAAAGGATTGGTGTGGATGAAGAAAGTAAACTTGCCTCTCTTGGCGATTCTTTAAATAGGTTCTTAAAAATGGTTGTTGATTATATGTTATAATAATGTAATAATGTTTATTGACAGATGATACTATATGTCAAGTCTTTGTCACAACTTGTGTCTAGAGTTTACCTTCTAGTAATAATTGTTAATGGATAGAAATGTTAAAACATCTTCTCTGCATTGTACATTCTCTAATATTTGTTGGGAATCGGGATAAATCCAAA
The DNA here is from genome assembly GCA_900406275.1 of Anastatica hierochuntica. Taxonomy (NCBI): domain Eukaryota; kingdom Viridiplantae; phylum Streptophyta; class Magnoliopsida; order Brassicales; family Brassicaceae; genus Anastatica; species Anastatica hierochuntica. The sequence continues at coordinate 8,547 of OVAN01001838.1, read as the reverse complement.
GTCTCATATCGGAAGTTTATCGGAAGTTTAGATAAAGATTGTCTAATAAATAAGTAAAAGTTCAGTTCCACTTGGTATGAAGCCTTGTGGAGAAAAACACAAAACCAAATCAGTGCGAGTTTTTTTTTTATTTCCGAAAGATATAATACAAGAAAAGTCATAATCAAAGGATATATTTGATACACATAACATTTATTTGGTTGAATCATGATTGTGTAAATTCATATTTAACGTTACGTTGATCTTCCCTGAGAGCACTGATCTGGCGGAGGAGGTCTTGGAACGGTGGGACAATGTTTGTCCAATGTTTTACGTCCTCGAGTAGGAGTACTACGAGGAGCAGCTCGACATGATGGGGGGCGTCTTACGCATCCCATCGATGGCGAGGCTGCTTTTTAAAAAACAGAAGTCAATGCATGTACAAGCTTATAACTAGTCTTTTTATTCGAAATAATGTTACTTTTAAATGGTTTCAGCAGACGTAATAACCTGTTCTCTTTTCTAGGTGACCAAATCGTTAAGTATTTACTATTAAGTTACATGGACTTCCAACTTAAAACTAATCGGGAAAAAATAAAGATGCTCATATATCTTACGTATTACTATAGATCACTTCTAACTTTCAATGTGGGATACGTATATTTTAATGTGACAGGTGTTTTTGGAGTGAGAAGGGACTGACCTGGGACTCCAGTCCCCATGACATGAACTTGAAAAGATAGACATAAAAGCATATGAAGCAAAGTTAGAAGAAGAAAAGCTTGTGTTGTTTTCTTCATTTTCATTTGTTCCCCTCTCCCATATGTATGTTTTAGTGTATATATATTAGATTGAAGCAAGTAAAATCAAACTTATAGTGAATAAATAAATTTGGAATCAAACTTTGACTTCTCGTTTTTTTACAAAAACGCGGTTTTGTACATCCAGCTAAATAGATAAACAAAGACTAACTATAGAATTCAATCTTGTGATTTAGCATAGTAATTAACTAATTAGAGATGCTAGACTTTTAGACAAACAAAGACTTTCAAAACCTTTTTCTTATATAAAAGTATGATTCTTACATGATCTAGTACGAGTTGAAAAAATGATTTAAAAAAAAACAACTGCATAAAAATACAACCACCTTATTCACTTTGTTTTTCTTTTTAATGATAACTCAAACGTAGATCCAGGTCCATATCCGTGTGGATGTCCATAGACAAACTTCCCTTTGGAAGGGTTCGAACTCGCACAATGTTTGCCACACGAACTCATCCTTACCATTGGGTTACGATGTTTCGTATTCACTTTGTTTCCCTTTACAAACTCAAAAACAACCGATTCAGACATCAAAACAGTTAATAAGTCTCAGGTTGTGATCTATCTTAATTCTTTACAAGTGAAAAATGCAAGCGACACAGGCGGATGTATCAATGGGAGCAACAAGACGTCCTTCTTCATCCTTCACCGATGGCAGTTCCATAGAGATCCCAGAGTTCTTGAAGAAGAAAGGCCGCTCTCTCTATCCTCGCCTCTAAAACTCACTTCCTCAAGGATTGGTGTGGATAAGTAAATTGCCTTGGTGGCAATTCTTTAATAGGTCTTTAGAGATGGTTTTATTGTTGTTGAATATATGATATTTACAATGATAATAATGTTTATTGACAGATGATTATATCTCAGCCTATGTCACACATGTTTCATGAGCTTGATCTCTAGTAAATGGATAAAAATTGTAAGAAGTCTACTTTGGTTTTGTACATATTTGTGCAAACCATTATATTTCATGAGCCCTTTGACTTTCATTTTAGTTATATGCATATATGTTTATGAATATACTTTCCTATATGACATGAATGTATGAATATCTTACCAAAACAAGCAGATAAATGTTAGCCTCTGAACTATATCCCAAATATTTTTCTTTGGCTACATTTTGAGTCATGACACAATAATTCATGGATAGTTTTATATACTTACACGGTGCAGGGATAGTTTTCATTGTTTAAAACAGTCATAAGGCTTCAAGAGTTTTACAAGTTTATTTTATATAACGTATATAATACAACAACATTGTTATTTTATTATTTTTATTTTACAATGTATACACATGATTTTTTTTTGAAAGAATTTATATGAAGAACTCTACAAATAATTATTTTAGATGACATATGTTCTGGGATCTGTATATCAAATTATAAATTCATATTAGCACGGACGAGAAGGAGGAGGTCTTGGAACGATTCTACAAGGCTTGTCTTCTCGTCGTGGAGTGCTCTCACTTTTGCTGGGAGGAGCTCCGCATGGTGGAGAAGGGCTTATGCATATCAGGATTCTAGAAACCTTCTTACCTTTTTAACACACACTTATAATTAAGTCAATATGCTAATTATAATTAACACACACTTAAAATGTTAAGTATGACAAAAAAAAGATATTGAATAAGTAGATACTGACCATCGTAAAGGAGTCTAGCCTCAGTGACATGAACCTGAAAGAATAGACATAGAAGTATATGAAGCAAACTTAGAAGAAGAAAAGCTTGTGTTGTTTTCTTCATTTTCATTTGCTCCTCTGTCTCGTGTATGTGTCGACCAATAGCTAGGAAGTAATGTGTATAAATATAGATTATAGATTGAAGTAAACAAAATCAAACTGTTTGACAAAGTAAAAAATAAATACATTTGAATCAAACTTTGACAAATTCTTGTTTTCTTCACCAACAAAGTTGTGTGCATCAGCTATGTAACACTTCTGACTAAACAAATAAAAATATTAAATTTCAATTTTGTGAACATACTTAGCTGGTTAATAACGGATTTAAGATATTTGAAGGGGCTAAACCGTTAAACGATAACGTTGTATATGGCGAATTTTGATATGGGTTTGTGAGAAAAATAAAAAAATTTAAACTACTAGAACTGTAAATATAGTAAAAGTTCATATATATCAAAATAAATAGAATTTATATATATATATATAGTCTGAACTTTATCCAAAATGTGACTTTGGTAAATATTTCATCTTAATAAATCAGACATGGAAACAATTATATAGTTTATGATGGTCCCCGGATAGTTTTCATTTTCTAAAACAATCATGTTAAATTACGAGTTTCCAACTCAAAGTCGATTGGTAATGAATAGAATACCTCATGTCATTTATATATTACTCAAAATCCTCTTAAACTTCCGACGTGGAATCTTCTTTTCCTCCACAAATCATAGGGTGCAAGAGTTTTACAAGGTTTATATATACACACACAAGGTATAATAGCTTTTATTAATTTTATTTTACAATGTATACATGATATTCTGAAATAAATTACGACAAAGAACTTTGCAAATAATTATTCTGGAAGTTTATGGTTACTAAACGTGACATTGGTGTTCTATATATATATGTGGTTGGACTCTGTTTAGATTATAAAAATTCTTATTAAACGTTGCTATTGATTTGGCGGAGAGCACCGATCTGGTGGAGGAGGTCTTCGAATGGGGATACAAGGTCGTCCTTGAGTTTCAATACTCGTACGTTGATCTCCACATGGTGGAGGAGGTCTTGTGCATATCTGGATTGTAGAAACCTTTCCACCTTTATAACACACATGAGTGAATTTTTTAACGGGTGAATTTGCTCAATATACCAACAAAAAAACATTATTTCATTTTGTGGAAGTCCAAAAAAGGGTATTTTATAAAAAGCCACGCATCTGTGAACAAACAAAATTAATTTTTTTAAGGGGTAAAGGATGTAATTTGTTTTTTTAGAAGAGTTAAAACTTCATTAATATTTTTTTTTTGGTTTATCCATTACAATTTTCCTATTTTAAAACTATAGAATCAAAGAATTTTCTTAAGTTAGTTGCTTAGGTTTTGAATGGTCATGCCGTGGACGAACTGAACAAATTCGTCTCCATTATGATAACATTAGTTCAACTTTATAGTATAATGAAAAAAAGATTTTGAATTAGAAAATATACTAACCACCATGGTAAGGGAGTCTAGCATCTGTGATATGAACCTGAAATATTAGACATAGAAGTAAATGAAGCAAACTTAGAAGAAGAAAAATTTGTGTTGTTTTCTTCATTCTCATTTGCTCCTCTCTCGTCTATGTGTTAATCAATAGCTAGACATTTGTGCATATTTATAGATTATATGTACTGAAGTAAACAACATCAAACATATAGTGAATAAATAAATTTGAAATCAAACTGTTTGACAAAAAGATAAATAAATTAGAAAGAACTTTGACAGCTTCTTGTTTTCTTCAATAACGCGGGTTTGTGCATCAGATAATGTAATCATCTAAATATTGTATATTAAATATGAAGTGAATTTGCTTGAGTTTACCTAGGGTAAGTAAATTGTCTCTGGTGATTGTTTTTAATAGGTCTTAATTTGGAAATGGTTTTCTTGTTGTTCAATGTACTATGATAATAATAACGTTTATTTACAGACGATTATATCTCAGTCTCATTCACACATGTTTCATGAGCTTGTTCTCTAGTAAATGGATAAAAAGTGTACGAAGTCTACTTTGGTTTTGTACATACTTGTACACACCATTATATTTCATGAGCTTTTTGACTTTCATTTTAGTTACATTATCCACTCTATATGCATAGGGATGTCAGACAGACTAACCCGCGTTCAAATAGCGGTAGCAATCCATGTTGACATCTCTATATATTATGCATATATATTTTCATGAGTATACTTTCCCATATGATATGAATGTATGAATATCTATCCAAAACAAGGAGATAAATTAAAAAGTGTGCATAAATGTTAGCCTCTGAACTATATCTCAAATATTTTCTTTTGGCTCCGATGCGAGTCACCACACAATTATTCACGGATAGCTTTACTTACATGGTGCATAGATAGTTTTAATTGTTTATATAATATCAATGTTGTTATTTTATTATTTTTATTTTACAATGAGAACACGATTTTTTTTTTGAAAGTAAAGATATAAAGAACTCTTCAAATAATCATTTTGGATGACATATGGTTTATACGTGGATATCAAATTATAAATTCATATTAGCAAGTATTTGGAGGAGGAGGCCTTGGAATGGGTTTACAAGGCTTGTTCTTTCGTCCTGGAGCGGGCCTGCTGCTAGGAGGAGCTCCGCATGGTGGAGAAGGTCTTGTGCATATCAAGATTCTAGAAACCTTCTTACCTTTAACACATATATAAGTCGATATGTTAATTGTAACACACATATAGGCTTTGAATGTTTGCAGCATACTAATCCGTCTCCATTATCAAAACGTTAAGTATGACAAAAAAAAGATATTGAATAAGAAGATACTGACCATGGTTAAGGTGCCTAGACTCTGTGAAATGAACCTGAAAGAATAGACATAGAAGTAGATGAAACAAACTTAGAAGAAGAAGAGCTTGTGTTGTTTTCTTCATTTTCAATTGCTCCTCTCTCGTTCATGTATGTGTCTACAAATAGTTAGGCAGTAATTTGTATAAATATAGATTATAGATTGAAGTAAACAAAATCAAACGTATGGAGAATAAATCAATCTGAAATCAAACTGTTTGACAAAGTAAAAAATAAATACATTTGAATCAAACTTTGACAAATTCTTGTTTTCTTCACCAACAAGGTTGTGTACATCAGCTATGTAACACTTCTGACTAAACAAATAAAAATATTAAATTTCAATTTTGTGAACATACTTAGATGGTTAATAACGGATTTAAGATATTTGAAGTGGCTAAACCGTTGAAGGAGACCGTTGCATATGGCGAATTCTGATATGGTCTGTTTATATGAGAAAAAAAAAAAATTAAACTACTAGAACTGTAAATATAGTAAAAGTTCATCTATATCAAAATAAATAGAATTTTTTTTATTTTTATGTTTTAAAGAATTATTTACGGGTTACACAAGAAAATGATTATTTGCAAGATAAGAGTTTTATCAAACATCATATCACTTTATGTTTTATAAAAATATTTCCATTATAATTGTTTAAATATAAAAGTAAATTTTATTTAAGTTTGTATTTTCTAAAGAAAAACCTAAAAGAAAGGCCGCTCTCGTTATCCTCGCCTTTAAACCGATCAGTACCTCAAAGGATTGGTGTAGTTGAAGAAGTAAAATTACCTTTCTGGCGATTCTTTAATAGGTTTTTAAAAATGGTTGTTGATTATTACTACTCCCTCCGTTTCACAAAAATATCGTTTTGAGGTTTTAATTTTGTTTCACAAAAAATGTCGTTTTACAATGCAAATTTATAAACGAAATTCTGGTTTTAACATTACTGTTTTAATGTAGAATTATTTTTAAAGTATTAATGAAGGGTATGTAAGATTTTTTTAACAGTTTTCTTAATATGTGTGAAAAATGTCAGAATAACACATTTTGCGAAACAAAGAGAAAGAGAGTAATGTCAATTCTATGACACACATGTGTGTGATGTGTCGATAATTTATCTTCTAGTAATTAATTATTGTTAATGGATAGAAATGTCAAAGCATCTTCTTTGCTATGTACATTCTTCAGGCTATAAACGCATTTAGTAATAATTTCATTTTTCTTATACAACTCCTTTTGAAAGAAATGATACAAGAAAAGTCATATTCAAGGGATATATTTGCCACACACAACATGCAAATTTACTTATTTTAAAACTGACATGGTAACTAAAACTAAACATCATTCATGGTGTTCTAACTTCGATATGGCCTTTGAATCCGATTGTAAATTCATATTCAACATTTACGTCGATCTTCCAGGAGAGCACTTATTTGGAGGAGGAGGTCTTGGAACGGTGACACAAGGTTTGTCCAACGATCTACGAGAAGCTCGACATGTTGGTGAGGGTCTTACGCATCCCGAAGCTGCTTTTGAAAAAACCGAAGTCAATGCATGTGAAAGAGGATGAATAATGCAAGTTCTTTAACAAGAGTTTTTAAAGAAAAAAAATTTAATATTTTTGTTTCTTAAAATCTTAAGAACCCTTCCGAACTTTCACAAGGGTTCTTAAGATTTTAAGAGCATCATTATCCCAACAATCCATATGGGTTGCTTAATTTTTTTTTTGATTTAAATTTTTTTTTAAAAAAAGAACCAATCGTGGACCGCCATGTGTCAGTGGGGCCTGCGAAACAGTGCAAGAAACCCACGAAACCGTTTCTTATTTTGGCCCCAGAAGCCACCGTTTTTTACCCACACAATGGGACTCAGACACTTTTTAATTAAAAAAAACTAAGCAACCCGGTTAAGCAACCGGATTAATGATGCTCTAATAACCCCAAAATTAAAATATTAAATTTTTTTTCTTTTAAAAACTCTTGTTAAGAACCTCTTTTAATCATGGTCTTATAACTAGTCTCTTTGCTTTTTCGAAATAATGTTACTTTTAAATAGTTTCAGGTCACGAAATAATATGCACTCTTTTTATCAAAAAAAAAAAGACATGCTCTCTTTTTTACGTGACCAAATCATCCTGTTTGTTGCAGTATTTAAAACGTTACATAAATTTTAATGTGACAAGAGATTTTTTTGAATAATAAGGCAGTACTGACCTGGGACTGTAACTCCCATGACATGAACTTGAAAAGATAGACATAAAAGTATATGAAACAAAGTTAGAAGAAGAAAAGCTTGTGTTGTTTTCTTCATTTTCATTTGTTCCCCTCTTCCCATTTATGTTTTAGTGTTTATATATTAGATTGAAGCAACTAAAATCAAACTTATAATGAATAAATATATTTGGAATCAAACTTTGACTTCTAGTTTGTCTTCAAAACGCGGTTTTGTATTGTACATCATCTATTTTACATTTCTGAATAGATGAAACAAAGACTTTAATTATACAATTCAATTTTGTGAACGTAGCTGAGTAATTAACTAATTATGGATGCAAGACTTTTGGTATATATATATTGTTAGTCTTGCATGCCTTTTAGTGGACTGAACCAAAAGTCATGAGCCAAAAGTCATGAGCCAAAAGTTATGAATCATATATTTTAATCCTACGTAATGTTAGAAAACTCTGTTACATGTAACACATTATAAGACATTATAAATTCACATTAACGAAAAAAAATCGTACGGATAATTCTCTCCATCTTTTGTGTATTTAAAGTTTTTTTACATCTTGGACAAGTATACTCTCTAGCGATTTCTGCATATACGCTTTTATTTATCTATTTATCATGTTGAAGATGTTATAGAGTAGGCCTTTGGATCTAGAGCAAGAGATGAATATATCTCGGTCTCTTTCATATATGTTGTAAGAGTTTGTCTTATAGTAACCACAACTGGATAAAAGTTTAAGAAGTCTACTTTGCTTTGTACATACTTGTATNGTTTTCAAACGCTTTTAGGCTTTTCGGAGTCTTTTCTTTGGTGTTTCAGGTGTTTTAGGTGTGGAGAATACGTTCAAAGGAAATGTGATGATTCTGGAGGATTTCGGAAGGTTTTCGATGAAGAAACGAAGAATTCGAACTGAGAAGATTGGATCGATCGATCACCCTGATGTGGATCGATCGATCCGCCCCGATTTCACTTTGTGATCGATCGATCCATAG
>OVAN01001837.1:0-37605 GCA_900406275.1 Anastatica hierochuntica | reverse complement strand
ATTTCTTATTTTTTAACAATTAATTTATCCAAACTTCATATACAACCTATACAAGTGGACTAACCGTTTTAAAATCACTTTTATCTAGAGCATTAGAGACAACAAAAGTTCCAAACCTCTTTGACCATCATCCTATGTCAGTGAACGATGCAACTATGCATTAGAATAAGATTTTTAATATTTTTTGAATTTTTTTCAAAATCAATGGGTTAACACCTACGAAAATATAGTGTGTTTTTGTATATGCTCTATATACTGAAGTTTATACTCTTTAGTGTTGTTTAAAATTTTCTAACCACATTTTACATTTATATTAATGTATGCTAAACTTTCTTTCATTGTTCATGGATATCATTTCTTATTTTTTAACAATTAATTTATCCAAACTTCATATACAGCCTATATAAGTGGACTAACCACTATAAAATATCTAATATCTAGTGCAACGAAGACAACAAAGGTTCCAAACCTGTTTGACCGTCATTCTATGTCAGTGAACGATGCAACTATGCATTAAAAAAAGATTTTTATATTTTTTGAATTTTTCTCAAAATCAGTGGGTTAACACCTACGAAAATATAGAGTTTTTTGGTAAATGCTCTATATATTGAAGTTTATACTCTTTAGTGTTGTTTAAAAATTTCTAACCACATTGTACATTTATATTAATGTATGCTAAACTTTCTTTCATGGTTCATGGACATCATTTCTTATTTTTTAACAATTAATTTATCCAAACTTTACATACAGACTAACTACTATAAAATCTCTAATATCTATAGCAACGGAGACAACAGAGGTTCCAAAACTCTTTGACCATCATCCTATGTTAGTGAACGATACAACTATGCATTAAAACAAGATTGTAATATTTTTTGAATTTTTTTCAAAATCAGTGAGTTAACAACCCCTATGAAAATATAGAGCTTTTTGGTAAATGCTCTATATACTGAAGTTTATACTCTTTAGTATTATTTAAAAATTTCTAACCACATTCTACATTTATATTAATGTATGATTAACTTTCTTTCATGGTACATGGGTATTGTTTCTAATTTTTTAACAATTAATTTTTTAAAACTTCATATACAGCCTATACAAGTGGACTAACCACTATAAAATCTCTAATATCTAGAGAAACGGTGACAACAAATATTCCAAACCTCTTTCACCATCATCCTATGTCAGTGCACGATGCAACTACTCCCTCCGTCCCATTTTAAAAGTCTTTTTGGTTTTTTCAGTTGTTCCATTTTAAAAGTTTTTCTATCTTATATTTATTTATTAGAATATTAATTAAAAGATTTTGTCCAAAGAGGTTAAAAAACGATATTATCTTCGTAAATTTAGATTAATAAAAAACAAATAACACATTATTGATTCAAACTTATCAAATCTAAACTTCTTTATGTTTAGCCTTATATAATCTAAAATAATGGTATCTCTTAGCTTCCTCCTTCTTTTTTTTATAGGAGTATTGAAAAAAAATCTGAGACAAAAGATGGAACAAAAGAAAAGTCAATATGTTCAACCGATCGACATAACAAATTCTCACAAATTCGATCTAAACAAGCCGTATGATGGTGACGAAGAGCTCTATCCAAACGAAGCGTCAGAAGTCAAAAAAACTCAATTCAGAAATTGTTCAATCGAACAACAAGACTAATGAGAGTTTTACCTGTCACAATTTCGATCTAAACAAAAAATATTACGATCTAAACAAAAATTTTATAAAAAATTTGGCTCCAATTAAAATTTAGCTCAAATAATTTGTTAAGATTTATTGTATTTAAGTAAATTTACAAATCGTTGATAAAAAATGTAGATTTAGAAAATCAAAAAGAATATTCATATTAAGGGTTTACGTAATATTTTTTATAAAAAAGACAACTTTGCTATTTTTTGGGTTTAGATCAAAAAGACTTTTAAAATGGGACGGAGGAGTATTAATTAAAACAAGATTGCCATATTATTAAATTTTTCTCAAAATCAGTGGGTTAACACCTACGAAAATATAGAGTTTATATCATATTCTAATTTATATCAATGTATGCTAATTTTATATCAAAATTATAGAAAATATAGTGGTTAGTCCACTTGTTTAAAAAATTTTAAACACATTCCACATTTAAAAATCAAAATCAAAGTTCATATTTTTTGAATTTTTCTCAAAATCAGTGGTTAGAAAATATAGAGTTTATATCAAAATCTATATATTGAAGTTTATACTCTTTGGTGTTGTTTAAAAATTTCTAACCACATTCCACATTTATATAATGTATGCTAATCTGTTTTTCATGGTAGATGGACATCGTTTCTAATTTTTTAACAATTAATTTACTAAAACTTCCTATACTACCAAAATAAGTGGACTAACTACTATAACTTCCTTTCATCTAGAGAAACGGAGACAACAAAGTTTTCAAACCTCTTTGACCGTCATCCTATATAAGTGCATGATGCAACTATGAAAGAAAACAATATTGTCATATTTTTTGAATTTTTGCAAAAATTTGTAGGTTAACCCCTACGAAAATATAGAGTTTTTCGGTAAATGCTCTATATACTTAAGCTTATACTCTTTAGTGTTGTTTAAAATTTTCTAATCACATTCCATATTTATTTTAATATATGCTTAACTTTCTTTCATTGTATATGGGCATCATTTCTAATTTTTTAACAATTAATTTAGAAAAATTTCATATACTACCAAATTAAGTGGGCTAATCACAATAACATCTTTATTATCTGGACAAAGGGAGACAAAAATGTTCCAAACTTCTTTGATCATCATCTTATGTCAGTGCACTATGTAACTATGCATTAAAACAAGATTGTCATATTTTCTGAATTTTCCTTAAAATATGTTGGTATTTTGATATGTGTCACTAATCGATCTGATTATTGACATGTGTCAAGTATTTAAAATTTCCAATTTCGTGTAATTAAATTTTCTATTTTACATAAATAAGTAAATTTTCTATTTCCATTGAAAGTTGAATATTAAATATATTAAAAATCTTATATTAATTTTGATGATATTGGTTGTAGTTCGTAATTTTTCAATAACTAGTAGTGGTTTTAATCTACATTTTAATTACGTGGATTTCAACTTTAAAACCTAAATTTTTATGATATATTTAGATTTAATTTCACGTGTATCACACGGACCTTATCTAGTATGAAATAATTTAATAGAATGACTCTAAATATTCAATCCAATAACATATAAATATAAGAGAATTCATTTAACACACACTTGAATAATAATATAATTAAATAAAATCTTCAATTCTTTCAAATTCAATAAAATTCTTTAGTTGAATAACATCTTTTTAATTTTCGGAAAGATTTAAGCTTTTGTTGGCTTTGCATATTAATTATGTTTCAAATATTCTATATTACCTAATTAGATGAAAAACGAAAAACAACATCAAATTTTGACCCTCCAAAGTATACTTTCTCTGTTATCTTTTAAATGCAGTTTAAGATTTTTTATACATATTAAAAAATGAGAAAATTTTCTGTTTTATCCCTATTTAATACATTATTTTATTTGATTTTATTATTTAATAAGCTAAATGAATATAGATAAGGCTCGAAAATTTTACAAATATATTGAAAATATAAAACGAAATTTAAAATGAAACAAAAAGTAAATGACATTTAAATAAAACGGAGGGAGTTTTCTTTTTGTGTTTTTACCTTTTTTTGTTATTTTTAAAATGCTTTTTAAAAAAGAAAGAAAAAAAAAAAGAGAAGTACACTCTAATACTATGTTTGGCGCGTATATTAACCACCACCGGCAAAAAACCCACGAAAAAGGCGACCCACGCATAAACCAACATCAAAACTTCAATATTATACTTTAAATAATAAAAAAAAAAAGCCGAAAAAAATTATATAAAAAATCAATTTTTTTTTAATAGTTCAAAAAAAAAGTTTCAAGCTTTGAAACTAGAGAGATCAAGCGACTGAGAGAGAGTGGTGTGGAAGCAAAACCACGATCTGCGTTTTTTCAGATTTTCAACAAACACTCTTCTTTGATCGCGACATTTCCGACAAACCCAACAAAAAAAGAGTTCATCTTTCGTGTTTGTTTGGGAGATTTGTCTCCCTCTACAGAGGTTTTAGGTTTATTGTGTATAAATGGAACGGTATGATCGCTCCGGTGAAGAAGAGTCGCGATCGGATCCATCGCTTCAATGGACCAGAGGCGAAACTGGTGTTGAAGGTAAAGATTTGTGTTTTTTTCTAAATGCTTTGGTTTAATCTGTGATTAAAGGATGTGTGTTTTTGTAGCTTCGATGTGGCGGTTAGGGTTAAGCGGCGGTGGAGGCGGAGGAGGAGGAGGAGGAGAATCGTACCCGGAACGACCCGATGAGCCCGATTGTATTTATTACTTGAGAACCGGTGTTTGTGGATACGGGTCAAGGTGTCGGTTTAATCACCCACGAGACCGTGGATCGGTAAAATAAATTGTTGTTTTTCGATTTTCCGATGTTCAATTCATCGGTTTGAATTAGTGAATGTTGTTGGACATTGTTGAATTGGTATCTTTGATTAGGTAATTGGAAGTGTAAGAGGAGGAGGAGATGGAGGTTTACCGGAGAGGATAGGACATCCTGTTTGTCAGGTTTTTGTAATCGATTTTCGAGCAATGCAGTTTCGAATTCGTCTGCTTGTTTGGTTGCAATTCTTAGATTGTTTGTTTGTTGTTTTTGATTAGCATTTTATGAGAACCGGAACTTGTAAATTCGGTGCTTCTTGCAAGTATCATCATCCTAGGCAAGGAGGTGGTTCCGTTGCGCCTGTCTCGCTAAGTTATTTGGGATATCCATTACGTCCGGTTTGTTGTTCTAGTCTCTCAAGTGGTATGTTGATCTTCCGCGCATTGTATTGTATGATCTCTTGATAAAGCTTCTTTTGAATTTGATTAACCAGGGAGAGAAAGAGTGCTCTTATTACATGAGAACTGGTCATTGTAAATTTGGTTTGACGTGTAGATTCAACCATCCCATGCCACTACCTGTACAGGGGTCACCTCAGCAGCAGCAGCAGGCTCAGCCACAGCCGCAACTACAGAGTATTTATCCAACACTTCAATCTCAATCCGTTCCTTCTTCTCAACAATACGGGTTAGTTTTGGCAAGGCCTCCTCTTTTACCAGGTTCATATCTTCAAAGTCATTACGGTACTCCAATGGTTCTGCCTCCGGGAATGGTTCCATACCCTGGTTGGAATCCTTACCAGGTATTCTATATCGAACGCCGTCAACTCACTCTCTAGGACTCTTCGTTTGCTAGTTTTTTTGGCTAACAGAATCAATCGGTTTTTTAGGCTTCTTTAAGTGCAATGCCTTCTCCCGGGACTCAACCATCTATTGGATCAAGCTCTGTTTATGGAATTGCGCCGTTATCTCCTCCTTCAGCGACTGCTTATACAGGAACATACCAATCTGGAGCTTCATCAAATACCTCGAAAGAACCGCCTTTTCCTCAGCGACCTGATCAACCTGATTGCCAATACTTCTTGAGAACAGGAGACTGTAAATTCGGATCTTCGTGCAGATACCATCATCCTCTGGACGCAGTACAACCTAAAACCGGTGTTGTCCTCAGCTCCATTGGCCTTCCACTTCGTCCAGTAAGTCTTTCTTCTTTTTATAAACTCGTTCCAGTTTGATAAACTTAGCTCCAATCAATATCTGCCACAGGGTGTAGCGCAATGCTCTCACTTTGCGCAACACGGAATCTGCAAGTTTGGACCAGCGTGTAAATTCGATCACTCAACGGGTTCTTCACTTAGCTACAGCCCGTCAGCTTCTTCACTAACCGATATGCCAGTTGCTCCATACCCAATAGGATCATCCTCACTCAGCGATGCATCAGCTCCAATAAGCTCAAGCAATGAACAACACACCACAGAGGCTTTGACGACTTCTGCAGTTTCTTCTTCTATGGTAAGTGGCTTGATCAGCAGCCAAGAGGCAGCCGAGACCAGCGGTGACTCAGCTAGTGTCAGCAGAAGCATAGAAGCTAAAACTTCTTAAAGTTAGAAAAGAGGAAAACTCATCCTCACATTCTTCACAAACATCCTCAAGTTAGAAGATTATTTTTGGTGGTCTGAGAATTTGGTGGAAGCAGAGAAGACCAAAAGCTTCTGTCATTTACCATTTGTCCATATATATACTCTCTCTCTCTCTAGCATACGGCCATCTCTCTCTTGTTCTTTACCCCTTTCTTCAACAACGATTACTAAATAAATGGCTCATATGAATAATCATCTCATAGAGAGATGCTTTCGCTTCTTCGTCGATGAAAGGACTTTACTTGCATACCGTTTCAGCTCCTTGTATCGCTCTTTGAATACTTCGGGCGTGTCTTTCGACTCCTTCCTCTGTTTTACCTTCAATCTCAGAGGCAATGCGCCTGATGTTGATCCGGCCATACTTCTCACAAAGCCCTGAGGAAACTATTGAAGTTTAAGCAGTGTGCATCATTGTCATCATCAAACCATAGCATCTTCTGTGAAGTTCTTCATCTTGGCATCGAGTTCAGCTGTTGCCTCGTCTCTTTTCGCTATGACTCGATCAATATCTTCGTCTACGATAGTGCTATCTTTAGAATTCAACACCATCTCAACACCATATCTTACCATTTGACTTTTGAATCTTCTGCTTCTTCAACTTCTGCATCTATTTCACTCTGACTTTCTCACGTTTGCTGATTTCAGCTTTTTCATCATCATCTATCTTCTTCCTGCATAAACCATAAAGGAACACACCACCAAAATCAAAATCTCGCACTATCGAGTCCCTTCAACGGAAATTCAAAGAGCAATAAGACGCAGTGACACAGCGAAAATCACATCATCGAAGACAGACTCAACCTAAATCGTAATCATCTTCCGTAGAAGCTGCCTCGCCGTCAGAGACTGGAGATTCGTCATCGGAGATAGAAGAACGAGCAACAGCCTCGAGCTCCTCCTAGTCTTCTTCTTCTTCTTCTCCTCCATCCTTAACCAACTCCTCATCCTCCTCCTCCGACGAGAAACCGTCGTCGGAATTCGAAATTCTCGCCAGAAGAACGAGCAACAGTCTCGAGCTCCTCGTCTTCTTCTTCTTCTTCTTCTTCTTCTTCCACTACTTTATCCTTAACCACCTCTTCATCCTCCTCCTCCGTCGTCGGAATTCGAAATCCTCGCCATGAGATCCGTCGTTCGATTAAGGGGAAGATAAAACAAAATAAAATCTCAAGTTTTATTTATAACCATTGATTTAAACAGATGTAAATCTACGGCTACGATGTTCTTATAAAATTTACCCGCCACAGAGTTTAAGAAATTTCCCGCTTTTTGGACTTAGTGGACCCATAAGTCTTATTGGGCCTAATTAATCGAGGCCCAATAGTGATTTTTAACAATTTTTTTTCTCTTAATTTAAATCGCGCCAAGAAAAATTGTAAAAATAAAATAATAAAAAAACACAGACATAAATGGATGTCTCTTCTTTGAGACTGTAAATGAGCTGTGTTTCACCATCTTCATCATATACTTGGACTTGGGGTTTTCTGAATTTTAGGGTTTTTTCATTTTCTTTATCTTCAGAAGGAAGAAAAGTCGGATCCTTCACACCATTTTCGGATCTTAGGGTTTTTTTGAGTGTGAGTGAGTGAGAGGTTAAAGGAAAGAAGAGACAACAATGATGATAAAAGATTGTGAGATTGAAGTGAGTTCTGAAGAAGAAGGTTTCGTAGGAGCTTGGTTTAGAGCAGTTTTAGAAGAAAATCCAACGAAATCAGCAAGGAAGAAGCTTCGTGTTCGTTACATGACTTTGTTAAGCGAAGACGGTTCGTCTCCTCTTAGAGAAACCCTCGAGCAGAGATTCATCAGACCGATTCCGCCGGAGGAGTTATGCATCGGCGTCGTTTTGGAAGAAGGAAGTGTTGTTGATGCTAATCACAAAGATGGGTGGTGGACTGGTGTCGTTTTGAAGAAGAAACTTGATGATGATGATGATGATGATGAGAGCTATTTGGTTTACTTTGATTCACCACCAGATATACTCAAGTTCAAAGGTAAGGACTTGCGAGCTCATCTTCGATGGACTGGTTGGAAATGGGTTCGATCAGAGAACAAGGTACGAGGTTTTGGGTTTTTAAAGTTTGATTCTTTCTTGCAAAAAGGTTGAAGCTTTGTTGTAAAGGTGTAAACTTTAGGGTTGTGAATCTTTAAAGTATGCTTTTTTTTTAAAACTTCTTTGTGTTGTTGTTGTTGTTGTTCTTGAAGGAATTGGATAAGTCAATGTTTTGTTCCGGGACAATGGTGGAAGTTAGATGTGTGGACAATGAATCAGAAGTTGTTTGGGTTCCTGCAATGATAGTTAAGGAGATTGAAGAGGATGATGATGAGAAGAAGTTTATTGTGAAGGATTGGGATAAATACTTGAGTTGTGATGGTGGTGATGAGGAAACAACACCAAACACCACGGTTGATCCGCTCGATGTTCGGCCTAAGCCGCCTACTTCTTTGGTTGGAGAGTATGAGTTGATGGATTGTGTTGAGGCGTTTCGTGGTTCGGGATGGTGTAAAGGGTTGGTGAGGCGAATTCTGTCGGATAAATGTTATTTGGTTAGTTTTGAGGATACGAGTGAGGAACTTGAATTTAAACACTCGGATCTTAGACCTTTGATGGTGTGGGAAAATGGGGTTTGGGATAACAGATCAAAGGTATCGACTTCACTGATCTCAATCCGTATTCTGTCAACGTTGCTTTTTGTTCGGTCTGTATTATAAAGCTTTTATGTTCTTTCCATTTTCAGTCAAAACCCGTAACAGAAACTCCTTTGCATGTCGTAAACAAGAATCCGATGCGTTCTTGCTCTGGTGCTAAGTCAATGGCTCCTAAAATGGTCACAGATAATATGGGAAGATCCTTAAATCATAATGAAAACAGTGAGACAATCGATAATGCTAAAACTGTCAATGTGAGTTAACGACTAATTTCGTTTGCTATCGTCTTGTCTTTGAAGTTGTGTTTACAAACTTCGTTTATCTAAAAATAGGCCACTGGAGGAGGATTGGGAATGGAGAAGGCTGATGCTGTGATGATTGATAAAACTCCACCGGTCATAACCCCACAAATAACACCAATAGGTAATTATGATCTTCTTTAGCTCGTTTGTGTTTAGTTTCTGCATCATGACTATTGATCTATAATACCAATGTCTTCTAGCTAAAGAATCTGTTTCAGATGTAATCCCTTCTCCGGTTATAACTGCAACAACACCGAAACAAACAGAGGCCAAAACTGTAGGAAAGACATCCCCAGTTAAGAATCTGAATGGTTTGGGAAATGATTCTACTCGAGATAAGGTAAAAGCTAATTCGTCGTTTCAAACATAATCAATCTCACTTAATTGGTAGTTTGATAGATGGTGCTTACTATAATAGCCTTCCTATATCTTTGATGTGATGGTTTAACATTCTCTATATAGTTGCTTGAGAGGGAGAAAAGCAAAGAAAAGAACCGAAAAAGGAAAAGAATCCAAGAACACAACGAGAGCGGTATGTCTTAATCAGTGTGTAGACATATCGGTCATGGTAACTTTGTTTCTAGCCAAATCTCAAGTCATATCGTTGGTTACAATTTTGTAGATGGGACTTGCAATGGTTCAGATGCTGAGATCAATGATGGTGATGTTGTTGATCAGACTATCTCGACTTTGATAGGAAATTTATGTGCAGGTTTCGAAAATCTTTTTAATACTAAAGCAGTTTAGATGCATCATTTTCGAAAATTTCAGGATAGATTCTTGTTCTTTTCGCATTGATTTGATCAGATCAGAGCCGGAACATGATGATGAATGGTGCTGCTGCTACTTGTGTTGAGGGAACACCGGGAAGAGATGTTGGAGCAATGAGTTTGCCTTTTGCAAAGAAGTCGCCGTATTGGAAGACATGTGAATCAACGGAAGTTTTCAAATCAGTACCACAACGACCTCACTTCAGCACGTTGCTAGATGCAAACGAAGATCTTCGTGAGTGGTCAGCGGTTGGCATGATGGTGACCTTCTACGGGTTACTAAAGGAAGTAAAAGATCTGAAACTCGATGATTCCATGATCAAACTCAATGATCTCAGTGTTTCCTTTGCCGAGCTAGAGAAGCATGGATTCGATGTGGCAGTCCCTCAGTCAAGGATCAGCAAAATGATGTCTCTCAAAGACGTTCGAGCAAAGAAAGCGGAAGAAAAGAAACGTTTTGAGAACAGGATTGAAGAGGAAGAGAGTGATAGTCGCAAGTTAGACGAAGAAATAACCGAGTTGAAGCGCAGAATTCTTGAGCTGCAGAGACAAGATGCAGTTGCGAAAGAGAGTAAGGAAGCAGTTAAGAAACGGATAGTGGAAATGAAATCAAGTGCAGAAATGATTGAGCAAGAGATCGAAGACGTGGAGCTTGAGTTTCAGAAAACTGCGTCGGCTCCATGGTAATTAACTAACTATAAGCTGAAGAAGACACAGAACTATGAGTTAGATGTAACCTCTCTGTTTATTTGGTAATGAAACAAGTAGACTAAACAAGTAGAACTATGAGTTGGATGTAACTTGCAAAATCCTTTTGTAGATCTTTATGTTGCGCATCTTTGCGTTAAAGATGGTACAAGACTCGAATCGTTGCTATATAAATGATGTTGTAACTTTTGAATCGATCAGTGTTTAAAAAAAAAGACCCGAGTTGCAGCTAAGAATCCAGATAAACGGTAAGGACATGGAGGTGGTTAAGGTTTGTCTCTTCTTCATTCACAAGCGATTCGGGTCTCAAAACTGCTTAGGCAAATCGCAAAAGCTTGAAATGCGGAAATCGGATAACCATAATCCATGGTGAACATGTCCTTACCAACTTTCCCAAACTGGAGTATAATTCTCTCTGACGAGTGCCCTGTTTCGCAATCACTGACCGCCACAAGCTGGAAGTTCTTAACCGAGGCTACAGTGACTCTACCATGGAAATTCAAGCACCAACAACGTAGCTGCTCGTGCCACCGTGGAGTCTTGTTGCTTAGTACTAGGGGTGAGTCTCTCGGGTTGTGGCCTAAGTCGCTGCACGATGCATTATTGCTGCGTACTGGCTTTGAATGAGACCTACATAGTTCTGATGATGACCGAGTGGAAAAAGAGCTTATTGATGCTGAAGCTACTCCTCCTTGAGGCTCCACAACGCTTGTAGGTATTGTATCCATTACACAACGCATTCTTCTCGGTCCCCTGTTGTTATACCATCAATAGATTGTAAATTTCAGAATGATCAAAAGACTTTTCGAAATGTGAAATAGTTTACCGGGAGCCTAAGACGTTTAACTCGTATGAAATGTGAGCCACAGGGTAGCTTCCTTGAGGAACTCTAGGTGAAACTTTCGCGAGATTAGAAGACCGGCTCTTCAGCAACTTCGCTGCTCCGGTCTGTGGTATTAGATTACCATCGAAGACCGTGAATTTTGTTCCAATGAAGTTTGATCTTGCAATAACAACATAGACTTTAGAATACTAATGCGATTTTCGATCATATCTGCAATGCATATCAAACAGATATACCAATCTATTCTCCATATATAAGCACACTCTTAAGGCAGTGATCGTAGTCTTTATATATGCATATACCTCACTCGACCGAGATAGGCATTGCTTCTCCTTGACATGTCGTCTGAGCGCAAAGAGATGATGTAATCAGTGCAAGTTGCACGCTTCAGCTTAGAAGCAGCAAGAAGAAACTTCCCGTTATCCGTCAAAGCTACCAAAAACCGCAAAAGAAAGGATGTTGTTAACAACTTCAGGACTCGGAAACAACTAATAGTCTCTGAGTAGTATTCTTCTTTATGGAGATTCAAAGCGGGAAGAAGAAAGGAGACGGCCTTACAGTTGGTTAAACCGAGATAAAGATGATATGATTGTGTAGTTCTGTTTCGTTTTATGAAGCATTGAACCAGAGAATCCCTTGGACCCGGCTGCATAAGACATACATTCAAAAAGCACCAATCTTTAAGCGGTTAAACCGTATAACAAAACCAATCTAACGATTCCACAATGTCCAAGAATGTCTCTCTATAGCAACCAAGAAAGCGTTGTTCATCGACATATCAATCATACGGATTAAAAAGCGTAAGATACATTCAAAAAGCACCAATCTTTCAGCGGTTAAACCGAATAAAAAAACCGATCTAACGACTCAAAATGATTCCACAATGTTCAAGATTGCCTCTCTATAACAACCAAGAAAGTGTTGTTCACCAATCACATGGACTAAAAAGCATAAGATACATTCAAAAAGCACCAACCTTTCAGCGGTTAAAACGTATAACAAAACCAGCCAAACGACTCGAAACGATTTCACAATGTTCAAGATTGACTCTCTATAGCAACCGAGTGATCAGCTACATATCTATCATCTGGACTAAAACCTCAAATGAGATCAATTCCAATCAAACAATAAGCAATTGAGCAACACATAATGTGAGCAAACGCAAACGCAGCCGAATCGAGTGGCTCAATCTCTATGCATCAGTCAAAGGAGTAAACTTTTTTGCAGATAACCTGCTTGAGAGAAATGGGGAAAGTCAATTTAGAGGAGATTTCAGGAACAGCTACAATCTCCTTCATAATCAACCGCCAAAAACGGCAAACGCCAGCACAAGCCACAACATTTAGTCGCGACGGCCAATCGCCGCCGTCAGTCGACTCGACCCTAATCAGAATCTCTCTCAAAAGCTCCTCCGGGAGCTCCGACCAACTCAAAAGGCTAGAATCAAGAGCTATCTCCGAGTCGTGAACCACACGGTGAGGCCTTGAACGCGTCTCTTGGATTAAACTTCGAATCGTCATGCGATTCCGGTGAGATCTAAAGGGTTTAAGAAATGATGATTGATCATTGAAATTACGATCTGGGTTTTGAAGAATTTCTACAAAAGAATCATTTTTGAGATGGAGAAGATGAGGAGAAGATGATGATGGTGTTGTTGTTGTTGAGAGACGCGAAGAAGATTCGTCTTCTTCTTCTTCTTCTTCTTTACGTTTTACCGCTTCTTACAGAATTTGTATTTTTTTTTAATTGTGTTTTCATTTGTTTTCAATTTTTTTTGTCGGCAAACCGGACCACAACGGGCGGTCCGGTAGATCTAACCCTATTACCAGAATTTTTCCCCTCACATACGAGGGGTCCGGATCACAACGAATCAATCCGGTAGTTTATAGCCCCTTACACGGAGCCTACGCGCATATATGCGCGACCGGAAGTAGGAACTCGCGACCTCCGAATTTGGTGAGATCCCTCAACCACTAGGCCACGAGCCCTCCTCGGTTTTTAATTTTATTATACTGCAAAATAATAAAAGATAATGTTTTTGACCAAGTGATAAAAAGATTATGTAAATGATATTTATGATATTTGGTAAACGAAATTTATATTAAATACATATGTCGACTATTTTTTTTTTACACGAAATGTAATTGTCGACTATATTATACTATATGTCGACTATTTTTTGTTTACTACGGTACGATATTATAAAGTCGTTTTCACATATTTTTTTTACTCTTAGGAAAATTAGATTCATATCTTTTTGGGTCAAGATATATTTCTTGTTTTCTATAAAAAAGAAATATATATATTTCTTGTCTAGTGTATTTTTTCTTGACAACCATATTTGTTAATAAATATGAAAAATACACAAATTATAAAGAGAAAAAAATTATATAACATTTTTCGGAAACACAGGAAATATTAATCCACTGTAAATATTTTTCTTTTATAAATGGGTTATAGACTTATAAGCTTGTGTTTAAATCTGAAAATGTGCATGTATAAATGTAAAAAAAATGAAAATGAAGAAGAATATATGCTTTTTATTTGACTTCTTCAAATTTAATAAGGAGTGTTTTTGTTTTAAAATTCTTTAAAAATGAATGAAAAGAGGTAAAAACATGATACTTACAAATGGTGTAATTTAGAGAAATGAAGAATTCAATATCTTTTATCTTTCTCTTAGAATAAAAATCATTCAAAGAGATTTTTTAATTCGTCGACGAATAGTTTATCACCTTAATAACCAAAATTTTACCGAATCTAAAATTATCACCATTTCATCTAATGAACGTAAAAGCATTCCAATTATTTTTTTATTACGCCACCAATTCCGTCTTGGTTTTTCATAAAGCTCTTGGCAAATAAAAATTTTGGGGTATTTTTAGTATAATTAATTTTTATTATTTTTGGGATAATTTTTTTCTTCAAAAATTTTGTATGGACTCTTGGCCTATGCCTTTCTTGCCTCCCCAAAGAGCCGGCCATGTACACCACTTGGTTTAAATTTTTCAAAATTCATAGTATTCTACTAGTTAAATCTAGACATGTTCCAACCAAAAAGATACTTTTGACCGATTATATAATGTGGAAGTCATTAGTGTGTCTACATTATGCTTCACCATCATCACTAGTTAGAGAAAAGCAAAACACAAATCAAAAAGCTAAATTCTCATGTAGCTAAACTAAATGTTCACATCCTTTTTCATCGTAGATATAGATTCTCTGTTATTTTTGTGATTTTCTAATTATACTTTGATGTCAAAAAAAATTCAATGGTCAAAAACAAATTTTGGTATTCTATCAAGTTATTTATGCATGATATCGGGATAAGGACATATTAATAGGATAAATATGTAGATATTAAGATAAACATGTTCGAGAAGGAACTTTAGCTTAATGGACAAGTTGTCCTCTCATAAGTTCGGCTTCGAAGCGTATGTGCGAGTACGCCTCGTATGTGGAGCTTAAAGACCACTGGATCAGCTCGTTGTGATCTGGATCCCCTGTGTGAGGTTAAGAGGTTTTTATCGTTTGCAGCATAATGACAAGTAGTTTCTCTCACTAAAGACATATGCAGGATTCGAACCTTGATCATGTGAGATGGTAACAGAGATGGTGCAACCACTGGTCTAATAAGAGCTAATTTGAAATACAAGTTATTATAGTTTCACTTTGATAAAATTTTACATTGTATATTAATATTTGACTATGTTTGTTTATAAACTCACCATCTTGAGGTCATAACACATGCATGTGTTGGGTTTTGAAAGGAAAAGAATTAAGTTAATGTTAGATCGGAAGCACAAAAGCATATACCACGAGGCATTCAAATTGCCAAATTAAAGAGTCACATGTGTGACCCACTACTATAATGTTTGGATTTGATCATTTGATCAACCACTTAAGCATCCACAAAGACTATAGTCCCTCCCTCCCTTTCATAATAAATAAAGTTGTAAAATAAATTTTATTATTTTCTCAAGTTTAATATAGAAAAGTTATATTTATTTGAGTTTTGTGCATAATCCATTATAATTTTCTATTGATTTATTTGATTTTAATTAACGTTGTTTTTAGATAAATATAAATGTTTGAGAACCTTTTTGGTTTTATCAAATTTTAATGCAAAATGTTATATTTGAGTTTTGTGAACATTCATACCATGCATTATAATTTTTTTTGGTTTATTTTGATTTTAGTTAACGTTGTTTTGAGACAAAAAGATTTTTTTTTAAAAAAAAACCTACATAATTTCTTAGCCCATTTGAAAAACCTTAATACATCAAAAAACATTAGAAATATAGTTACTAATAATGTACCAAAATATCTTTAAATTACTTTAATTTTCTTTTGTTTTATCATTGTTGTATATACATAACTAGAACTTGTAAAATCTACTAATCTATACTAATACTATTGCCGTAACCACAATTCCATTTTTTTGTCGGCAATTCTTTAAATTATATTACAAAAAGAATTAGTCTATCAAGAGGTATTATTTATTAATTTTTCTTTAAAAAAAGCCTTTACAAATGTGAAAACATAACATATAGCATGACATAATGATATTAAAAAAAACATATAGCATGATGTATGCCAAAAGACAATACAAATACTATATTTTACTTTATTCCTAAAAGAAGAACAATCCTAAGATTATTATTTTCACTTGGTCATCATATAATATAAAGATTCCATTTTTTATTTTCACTTGGTCATCATATAATATTTTTTTTATCAAAAGGTCATCATATAATATAAAGGTAGAATTTTTATAAAAAAAATCAAAGCGTGTTTGCCCTTTGTTGTTTTGATATATCTTTACACGACAAGATCATAATCAATGAACTAGTTCCACTTATGGTCCTAACAACAGTACATTAAATAAATCATAACCGTTAATAACGAATAGTTCATCGAGATTAAGATATAAACGGTGGAGATTTAACAGATTTTAAAGCGTTGACATTCTATAAATATATATATAAACGCCATTGTGTGGCGGTCTCTTTGTCTTCGTCTTCTTCGTCTCTTTGTTGTCTCTCAACGAACTCTTTAACATATCTTTCTCTCTATGATCTAAGAGAATCAATTGATTCTTTTTTTAGAAATCTTGATTCTTGTTCTTGTAACTTCTTTGAGGTATGTGTTTGATTGATACTTTTTGAGATATTTTCAATGGTTATTAATGTTTGAAAATTTTAGTTGTCGGTGATGAAGAAAGATAGAGAAAGAAAGTATAATCATATGAATTTTCAAAATTTATTTCAATAAATTTTTATTCAATTTTTTCTTTGTTTATGTGTGTTTTAGTTTTCTAAATCCTTTAATTACAAAAGCTTTTGAATTTTCTAAAATTCATTACTTTATAAATTAAACGTAACATATGATTTTTGGAAATATTCATTTCCTTTTTTCGATTTTTTTTCCAAAAAAGGTTTTTTTTATAAGATACTTCAATAAAAAATTTCGAAATTTTCTACTAATTAATCACGTTTTGTTTATTTATATTTTACAGGAAATTTTTCAAAAATGGTATTTGGAATTGAGACAGTGTTGGCTAAATCAGAGACATTGTTAGGGTCAGATCATGGATCAGTTGTTTCCATGAACTTGTTTGTGGCTTTGCTTTGTGCTTGTATAGTGCTTGGTCACTTACTTGAGGAGACTCGATGGATGAATGAATCAATCACAGCTCTTATCATTGTCAGCATTATTATTATTTTTTAATAAATCCCAAATCTTTTAAAATAATTACATAATCTTTGCTTAGAAGAATTCTTTAAAATTTAGATTTTTTTAAAAAAAAATTTCAGGGTTCATGTACTGGCATTGTGATATTGCTTATAAGTGGAGGAAAGAGCTCAAGGCTTCTTGTGTTTAGTGAAGATCTCTTCTTCATTTATCTTCTTCCACCTATTATATTCAACGCCGGGTAAGCAAGAAACCGAACGATATGTAGCTCGAGACTATGCTATATACAACCAGCGTGTTAAAAATATAACTAAAACAACAAAACGTGATTGACCTAAAAACTATATTTTCCATCGTCTTATAATTATTCTACGAAGATTTTATTCAGTTTTATTCTACTACAAATGTTTCAGTTATTCTGTTATTCAGCTATTCATTACTCCAGACCTTATATTAAGATAGTTTCAACGAAAACCGGTTCGAAAAATCGGTTTATTGAAGTCTAGATATTGAGAAGCACAAAATTTTTTATGTTTTAGGTTTCAAGTTAAGAAGAAGCAATTTTTCCGCAATTTCATGACTATTATGTTATTTGGTGCGGTTGGTACTCTAATTTCATTTGTTATCATCTCATTAGGTAAACAAAAAAAATCTCAATAAAACTTTCTTAATTTCTAAATAAAGTTTCATACATTTTTGATGATATTATCAATCATTTTTTTGTAGGTTCTATACATTTTTTCGAGAAAATGAATATCGGAGATCTTACCATTTCGGATTATCTAGGTAATAAAAAACGAAAATTTGTTCGGATTTCTTCGTTTAGTAAGTGTTCATACTACTCAATGTGTGTTAATTTGTAGCCATTGGAGCAATATTCTCTGCTACAGACTCTGTTTGCACCTTGCAAGTAAGAAATTTTCTTATACATATTTCGAAAATGTTATTCTACTACACAAATTTGCTAATATAACATTCACTTTATCTCTCTTTGTTAATCTAGGTGCTTAATCAAGAAGATACACCTCTCTTGTATAGTCTTGTCTTTGGAGAAGGAGTAGTGAATGATGCAACATCGGTTGTTCTCTTCAACGCGATACAAAGATTCGATCTTACACACATAAATTCAGCCATAGCTTTGAAGTTTGCCGGAAACTTCTTTTATCTCTTCATCTTAAGCACACTACTTGGTGTTGCGGTAAGCTTGCTTCATCGCTGCTTCCCTTAAATTCTATTGCTAAAATGTTTGGAATAAAACCCGAATTTACTCGGCTTTCTTTCAGGCTGGACTGCTTAGTGCTTTCGTTATCAAGAAACTCTATTTCGGAAAGTAAATGTTATCTATGTTTTATTGATTTCTGTCAAAAAAAAAAAATCTATGTTTTATTGATCGATAAAAGCGATACACGACACTTAGCTATTACTCTTTGTTGGTTCTTTTTTGGTAGAATCAAGCATTCGACTGATCGTGAAGTTGCGCTTATGATGCTATTGGCATACTTATCATATATGTTGGCAGAGGTAAAAAAAAAAAGTCAAAAATTTTGAAACATTTTTGCTAAATTTTTCCCAAGAAAAAGATGTAATTAACATGAAACATTTCTTCTTTTTGTAGCTATTCCACTTAAGCTCAATCTTGACAGTATTCTTCTGTGGGATTGTTATGTCTCACTACACATGGCACAATATTACAGATAAATCAAAGATTACTACAAAGTAAGTTTCTTTCTGTTGCTAAAATATCAACGAGTTAACCTAAAGAGAAGCTAAGATCGCAGAGAGAAAACAAATTGAAAAATACACCACTTAAGGTTTTCTTATTAATCGTGTGAATAATAATTACAAAATCCTAACACATGTATTTATAGCCTAAAAGAAACCGACTTTCTAAACCGTCTAGACTTTGGACTTTAATTCCACTAAAAAAACCGTACATAAAAAGATTTAAGTCATCTTGAAATAACACTTTCTTACCTCCAAGAACATCTTTACATTATTGAAGTGTTTTCAATTGGTTTAAAGGTATGTTTTCTTGGTGTGTAGACACACTTTTGCAGCATTGTCATTTCTAGCCGAGATCTTTATCTTCCTTTACGTTGGAATGGATGCTCTGGATATCGAAAAATGGGACGTTGTACGCAATAGGTAAGACACAAAACATTCGACGAAAAATACAAAAGTTATACTTGGTTCTGTTCTTTTTCATAATCTTATTTTAAACAATTTTGAAAACAGTCCTGGTAAATCTATTGGAGTGAGTTCAATACTCCTTGGACTAATTCTTCTTGGCCGCGCCGCATTCGTGTTCCCGCTTTCGTTCTTATCGAATTTGACAAAGTCTTCGCCGGATGAGAAGATAGATTGGAAGAAACAAGTAACTATTTGGTGGGCTGGTTTGATGCGCGGTGCAGTATCAATGGCTCTTGCTTATAATCAGGTAATAATCCGCGGATAACACGAAACCAAAATTATCCGATTTAACGATCTAATTCTCTCTTCTTATTGTTTCATCATAGTTTACAACTTCAGGACACACTAAGGTTCTTGGAAATGCTATTATGATCACTAGTACAATCACAATTGTTCTTTTTAGTACTGTGGTATGTTACAACTAAACCGGATTTAACCGATCCAAAATCGAAATATCGAAAGAAAATAAACCGATTCGGTTTCTTACTTTTTTGGACAGGTATTTGGAATGCTAACAAAGCCATTAGTGAAACATTTGCAACCTTCATCGAATCGGTCCTCAACGACTACATTGCAAATCACACCGCGATCTTCGTTCCGCGAGCCGCTTCTCAATGGTGGTAGTAGCCACATTCAAGACTTAGAGCCGTTACAATCAGAATACAACATAGACGAACCGATCGGCCTAGACACGTTCTTGAAAAGCCCGTCTCGAGCCATTCATCATTACTGGAGAACATTCGATAATAAGGTTATGCGTCGCATATTTGGCGGCCGAGGCGTTTCGCCTATCGTTCCAGGCTCACCGATTGAGACTAGTGTTCGTCTTTGGAGTGAAGAAGTAGAGGTTAAAGAGCAAAACGCTGAACCTTGATCGCGTTTTTTTAAAAACGCAAAACGCAACATGGACCGGTTCTTATATTTTTTGTGCCTCCGGTTTTGGTATAACGGTTTTTAAAGCAATTTTTGATGTGGTTTAATTTTTTTTCCGGTTTGATTTTTTTTGGTTTGTGGTGTGATTTTTTTATAGTGCCGGTCCAATTTTTTAGTGGTTTGAGTTTTGGGTTTAGATGGTTTTATTGTAAAATTGTAATTCTCCATGTAAATAGGGGATATATGATTATACTTTTGTGACAATAGTGAATTATATTGTGCATATACATATGTAATATGCTGAGCTCAATCTAATATTTCCTCTATTTCATACAAAGATTGTTACATAAGATTAAAAATTTACAAAATTCTATACAATTTATCTCTTTCACATAAAATCGTCCTTAACTAAAACTAATTCAACAAATAAAGAATAACCGCAAAATATAAACGATCAAATGAGTTAAATAATTTTAATTTTTTACATCGAAATTTAGAAACATCATTTATATTATTGCGAAAAAACACCAAAAACTTTAAATTTTCAATTAAAATGAAACGATGAAGCAGTTTGGGATAATAATAATAACAAAAAATCTTAAAAAATTATCGTTAAATTTTATCAAATTGTCTCCACATGTTTGATGTAGAAGACACAAAAAAATTGTCAAGTTGGGTTCGTTAGAGACGAATATCTTATCTGATATAATCCCGCGACAGGGGATTAGAAGTTCACGGACTCTAAACTTCGTAGTAAAAAATTTTTTTTTTTTGCCAAATAACATAGGCTCTCATTATCATTTAAACGCTGCGTATTAACCTTAGTAAAATGGGCCAATATTGGGCTTACTTAAAAAGCCCATTTTGATTGATCAAAACCATAATCTCTCCTCCCTTAGGGTTCTTCACCGATCAATCTCTCTCCTTTCGCCGGACTCCGTCGCTTTCTACTTCTCCAAGGTACGCGAGAAATCTTCTTAACCCTCTTCGATTTCAATCTCGTCGTGTTTCTAGATCTGTTTTTTTCACTTAAACGTAATAAAAATCAAAACTTTATACATTTTCGTCACTCTGTTTCATCATTTCTGAGAATCTCTAAAGTGATGACATTTCTCAAGATCTCTACTTTGTGTGTGTGTTTTTGGAAGTGATTAAAAATGGGTGATAAGAGGAAGAAGACGTTCATGTTCATTCGATTAGTTTCAGCAGCTGGAACTGGATTCTTCTATGTTAAGAGGAAGAGTAGCAAAGGACTTCTTGAGAAGCTTGAGTTTCGCAAATACGATCCTCGTGTTAATCGTCATGTCCTCTTTACTGAGCAGAAGATGAAGTGAAGAAACATTTCATCAATCCAATAACTTTTGCAGTTTATGATTCTAAAAACTTGAATGCATTTTGATTGTATTGTGATCGATTTTCGAGATACCCTTTATTCGATTTGATTGAAGAACAAACATATTGCGAATGTATAACCGAATTGAATTCACTTCTATGTTGTTATGTTTGCTTAGATGTTCATGCTTGAAACTCATCATATAGCTTGAATGCAAGTTGGTAGTTATTTTTAGGGGTGGGTGTTCGTCTCGGGTCGTTTCTTTCGATTCTCAGTTAATTCGGTTCTAAAACCCGAATCGATTTCGAGATACCCTTTATTCGATTTGATTTCACAATGAACATATTTGTGAAGAATATATTTCACATCGAAAATATAATGGGACATAAGTAATATATAAGTAACATGGGTCAATTCATTCATTGTCAATTGGTTTTGAGTTGGAAGTCCATGAAACTTAACATGGTATTAGAGTCCAAATCCTAAACACTCATTGCCCCACCGAATCTAAATTGATTTGGTCCATCGAAAGAGGTTCGATTGATCTAAACCAAAATCAGCCCTACCCAAAATTCGTCCAGCCGATCTAACCTGAAATTGATCATATACTGGGATATTGTCGAGATTAATAGTTATACGAACCACTATCTTGAGGGGGGGGGCGTGTGAAGAACATATCCCACATTGGAAATATGATGCGACCTAAGTAATATATAAGTAACATGGGTCAATCTACTCATTATCAATTGGTTATTCATATGTTGTTATGTTTCCTTAGATATTCATACTTGAAATTGATCATAGCTTGAATGCAAGTTGATAGTTATTTTTAGAGGTGGGTGTTCGGTTTGGGTCGTTTCTTTCGATTCTACCAAAAAATTCAGTTGAGTTCAGATTGAATCAAGTAACCATCCAAATATATTTTTCGGTAATTTACTAGTAGTTTTGCACATTTTCGGTTATCTGAAATATTTCGGCTGGGTTTCAGATTTTTCGATTTTCTAAAAGTGGTATATTTTCCAAAGAGCTAACTTAGAAGCTTACTTTTGTCTTTCCTATTTCATTCACTTTTTTATGGCTGCCTAAATGATGAAGCCAAACCTTAACAATAGGAGATCTTTATGTTTTTCTTTACAAATCTTTAAAGAATCCTAATAATGCTCTTATCATCATCTCAAATCGATAGGCCTAATAAGGCAAATCATTTAGCTAGACTATAAATCCGTAATCGACCCAAATATGTGAATAATGTCTTGGAGATGAATCAAATCTTAGAAATCAAATCGAATACTTCTCTTGAGTTGGTGG
Source organism: Anastatica hierochuntica (assembly GCA_900406275.1). Taxonomy (NCBI): domain Eukaryota; kingdom Viridiplantae; phylum Streptophyta; class Magnoliopsida; order Brassicales; family Brassicaceae; genus Anastatica; species Anastatica hierochuntica. Next base: position 14,850 of record OVAN01001837.1, on the reverse strand, counting down.
TTGTACAATGATGTTTTAAGCTATGGCGATTTGACAAATCTCTCTGCTTTCCTTTTCTCTTGTGTTTGGTAGTTGATAGTGATAGGATAGGAGTAGGACATGATGCTCCCCTCTTAAGACTTTTGACCACAAACATTAAATCCAAACAATTAGGTTTATCGATTAAGAGTTTGACAGATTCGGTTAGATTCTTTCGGTTTTCTATTTTTACAGTTTTGAAATTTGAGAATTATTTATGTATTTAGAATTTCGGTTTGGGTTCAATTTGACTCTACGTCGGTTCGGGTTACTTTCGAATATCCAACATTTTCGAAAAAACCAAAAAAATACTTGTATTTAAAAAAAATAATTTAATTCAAATGTACTCGATTGAAGTTAACACTTATAGTTATTCGGATGTTTGGTTATCTTAGATATTCTGGTATAAAATTAATTAATATTATAATTATAATTTTGGATATTTGAGTTATCTTACATTTTAATATAACTAGTATATTCGGATCTAAAATTAAAATTTAGATTTTTCGAATATTCATTTGGTATTCAATTCGATTCTGGTTTCCCGGTTCTAGAACTTAAGAAGTCGTTCGGATTTTATTTCGTTTTCGGTTTGGTTCGTTTCTTTCGGATCTGGATATTTTCTCCACCTCTGAATATCAGTGTAAAGTGATAAACTCTTAATCATCATCATAACCAAACCCTAAGGTTGACAACTTAAGTAGAGTCCTTGATTACCATTATGTTATGAATAGATTGATTAGTGGTGAAAATGACATTTATTCTGTAATAGAGCCTAAAGTTTATAATGCGTAGAATGACTAATTTAGTTTGTTTTTATACAAATAAAACTATTTGGTTTTTCCCTTCTTTTGCAATTTTGAAATGGCTTTTTCACTCATGTAATCTTTTTTGTTGTTGTTAATAAGGCCACAAAAATATTTGGACCATCCTCCATTACATCTATGTATATACACAAACTACGTGGAAATTTTAGCGCTGAAACAAACGGTTACTAAAATTTTACAAAAATATCGATCGTTTGTTTGTCAAACAAAACTTTTATAAAAGAATAACTAGTTGGATATTGTTAACAAAACAAGTAGTTACATCTAGCAAAACAACTAGAGCTAAAGAATTCAAAAATCCATTATATATGTAGACGATAAACGCAAAAAAAGATAGAGATAAAGAAAGAACTAATGCGATGAATGTTGATGAAAAACATGAAATGTATTTTTTAAGAATCTATAATTCGAAGACCGTTGATATTCAAGAAATGCTCCGAAGATGTGCGAGGTGTGCATTGATCAAAATCAATTTTCTTTTTAAAAAAATTATAAAACAGAGTTCAATTCTTTTTCGGTATTATAATAAATGAGCAATCTTTTCTCGTAATCTAACAAAGTTTGAGCCGGTCGTGGTGATACTACTTGCAAAATTGTATATAGGTTTGTTTAAGACACTATAAAGGATGTGCCAACTATTGTAGTAACTTGTAAAATATGTTTTAGTGTTCTTAAACCTATAAAATATGTTCAATATACCATGAAGCTATTTTATCTAGACAACCCAACAAACTATATTATATTTTCTTTGGAATGTATAATATTAGCGTGTGGTATAATATTGCATGGGAAATAAGGTATAGAAAAAGCTTATATGCTTTTATTTCTTCTCGAAAGTAGCTTTTCTTCTTACCTTCAACTATTTTGGAAAAGTTTTTTTTTCTTATAAATCAATTTTATTTATTGCAAATGTTTTTTGATCCAATACGTAAAACACATTGCTAGAAAAGCTTTCAATGGGCAAGGACCAAAGGGAGTTGATTTTAAAGATTTTGCCAAATATTGTCGTAACAAATGTTTTAATGTTTATAACTTTAAAAAAAAAACAAATGTTTTAATGTTGTTCACCTATAATATGCCAATATTTAAACCATAATTATACAAAACCCACCAAACTAAACAACATTGCGTTGGGCTAGTATTTTAGCATAAGGTGTTAGTTTCGTCGTGTCTCTAGTTTGATATCTACTGAAAAAAAATGTTTTACATCATGTCATTCGGTATTAACAAATACTAATTCCTCGTCTAAGGAATATTAATGGTTCGAATTTCTCATAATTAACAAATAAAAAACACACCAAACCTTTTTTCCATATGAAAGATGATCTTATCAACATATTGAAAAAGCTTAAATGACATAAACTAAGTCGACAAAAGACTACGCCTTTCCGAAGCTATAAACTGACGAGTTTACAAAACAAACATCCATAGTCAAACAATAAAGATAACCGTTCTCTAAAACCATAAAAATAATAAATCTAAAAGATGAACAAAATAGAACAAATAGCATAAAATCAGAAGAAGAAAAAAAGCTTAGCATATTCGGTTGGAAGACTAATAAAACGGAGAAAAATCCACCAAACTATGCTAGTATAAAAATGGCATGGTACATATTTAAAATTATATATATAAAACCACTTATAAAAAGTTCATCAACCTAAATTCAATAGATGATAAGTTTTCTTTTTAAAGTAGCTTTTTCTTCTTATTTTTCAAACTCAACTTTATTGGTAAAACTTTAAAATCAAATACTTAATTTCCATTATTACATAATTAGAAGAAAAAACAAAAAAATCAACGCGTGAAGAACGAATTTTTTATGACATAATCGACAATAACATGATAATACTCTCACATCGTTGAATTTTCCTCGTCATCTTCGTCGAAGATCAACGACAAGAATATATTGATTCGATTTTTAAAAAAAAATTAATTTCGACAACTTAAATATTTATATTTTAAAACCAAAAAAAAAACTTTAAAAAATTATGTGAAATTAAAGAAGTATAATAAATGAGTGTGAGTGGTAACGTAAGTGAACCAAAAATAAAATGTATTAACATATAAAAATCCACAATTATTTCATCAAATAAGATTGTGCTTTCTCTTCTCTTCTCTCTCTCTTTGAATATTTGTCAAGCAAGCTTTGATTATTAATTTTTATCGGTTTAATTTGGTTTGATTCATGATGATTCAAGATTCATCAGCTCAACAACAACAACCTGAAATCGCGAAAATCGTGGCTGATTCTTCTTCTTCTTCTCTTCCTCTGTCTCATTCTTCATCTTCTCAGGTAACACAAAAATAAAAATCTGATCTTTTTTTTTGTTTCTTCTTTCAAAAACCCTAATTAAGCTTTGTTCTGGGTTTGTAGATTTTAAGGTAAATCTTAAATCTTTTTGGTGAATCTTAAAAAAACGTATCTGGGTTTTGTAAAGTTTTGATTTTTCTGTTTAATTGTTGGATTATTCATGAAAAAATTCATGTAAAGTTTTAGGGTTTATGTTAAATTTAGGATCTTTTCTCTTTTGTTGTTGTTTAGAATCTGGATTTGATCTTATCTGATTCTCTTAGTAAGCCATAGAATCTCCTTTTTTTTTATTTGTCTCTGTTTTGAGAATCTCATAGTTTTGAGAAATGGAGAAAGATTTCTTTTTTCTGTAACATTGTAAAGTTAGTATCTTTATTGGGAGAGAGTCAAGTGACAATAGCAAGCTTATTTGATTGTGTTTGTGGAAGGGAAGGTCTCTGAAGTGGGAGATCATAAGGTGAAAGAAAAATCTACTGAAGATGTACAGAGCGGAGCCGATTTGGATCTTTCGATACAAATACCTCCAAGGCCAATGCCATTTGGTGGCGGTCGCAACACAAAGAGCTCATTGAAGTCGATAAGTTCGTTTAAAAGTGGAAGTACATCGTCGCCAAGAGGAATCTTGCGGAATTTAAGCTTGAAAAAGAAAGTTGTAGCTCATCCCGAAAGCGAGAGAAGCTCTTTACTATCTCCTGATCTTATGGAAACAGCTAAAAAGCCTAGCATTGCCGGTGAAACAGATTCGCCTTATTGGAAAAGATGCTTGTCGCTTCCGTCTAGACATGCTGCAAAATTGTCTCCTGTTGCATCTACACAGGTTTCGATTGGTGTTCCTTCTGAACCGCCTAATGTGAGTATACAATGTGCGAAAGGTTAATTTTACTAAAGGAGTTTCCGAACTTGCCCAAAGAAAGAGAAAGATAAAGATCGTATTTTGTTGCAGAAAGATTATACTCATCCAACAGTTCCAAGGTCTTTATCCATGCCCGGAAGAATCAAAGTGATTGTGCGATCTGTTTCTTTTGACAGCCGCAAAGCTCGTGTTTCGTCTGAAGCAAGTGCAGGTACATGTTTCTAACAAATCTTGGCATTAAAGTGCGTATTCGTGTGGTTGTTTCGTTTTGGCTAATTCTTCATTCTTTGGCAGATCAAATCTCTACTGAACCTACGGAAGAAACAGAGGAAGAAATTCCTGAAGAAGAAGCAGTGTGTAGGATCTGTCTAGACGTGTGCGAAGAAGGCAATACTTTGAAAATGGAGTGCAGTTGCAGAGGTGATCTCAGACTTGTTCATGAAGCGTGTGCCGTTAAGTGGTTTAGTACAAAAGGGACAAGAACCTGTGACGTATGTGGACAAGAAGTCAAGAACTTACCGGTTACATTGCTTCGTGTGTCTACAGCAAATCAACCAAACAACAGACGCAATCAACAGAATACGCAGACACATACCGCTAGGTAAAACTCACAAGAGTCTTCCTTTTCTTTATCACCGTTCTTCGTGATAAACAAAACTGAGAACCGAAATGAATTGGTGACAGTGCTTGGCAAGAGTTTGTGGTGCTAGTTCTAATCAGCACAGTCTGTTACTTCTTCTTCCTGGAGCAATTACTGGTAACCACCGATTACAAATTCTACTACGTTTTAGTTGATTCTTCGTTGCAAGGTATTGAAATATGTTTTCTTCTGTAGATTCGGGACTTGAGTACGCAAGCTGTCTACATAGCCGCCCCATTTTCATTAACGTTAGGCCTCTTAGCATCCATTTTTGCTATTGTCCTCGGTAAACACAACCACGCTGTCTTAGAGACCTCAAAAGTCTTTTTCTTTCTCTCTTATTCCTTTGTTCGCCAACAAATTTGTTGCTACAATCTCTGCAGCGATCAGAGAATACATATGGACGTACGCAGCACTTGAGTTTGCGCTTGTGGGCATATTGGTTCATCTACTATATTCGACGGTAAGCAAATACTCTTTCACTTGCTTCTGCATTTGATTATAAACTTGATGAAGTGGAATTCAAAACACTTTCTTTTTCTCGATCTCTCTTTGTGTTTCAGGTTAGACTATCGGCGATTTATTCGATACTTTTTGCGGGTATTCTTGGTTTTGGGATAGCCGTATGCCTAAACTCGTTGTACCTTCATTACTTTGCTTGGCGTGTACGCGTTGCAGCGAACCCAAATCCCGTATGAAGAAGAAGAAGTTTGGTTTCATCTGTTCTTCGTTGAGTTTATATTATGGAAGAAGAAGAAGAAGAAGTTGTTCATTTGATCCAGTAGTAATATGTAAAATGTAAATTTTCCCACTCTTCTTCAAACATGTCTCTTCTTTATTTCGAGGAGACGATAATAATTTGTAATGTATGTGAATCTTGTTTTCTTTTACCCTAAACCCGAATCAAAAAATCCGAATTTGAAACGAACCCGAACTAAGATAAAAACACTCAAAAAGGTCTTGAGCTTCGAGTAGTTCGGGGTTGAGTTATATCCAAACCCGAGCCTAATCTAAACAGATATCCCAAATACTCGAATACGAGCTCGAAATCCGAATAAGTAGCCAAATATCTGAATCGAAACTCACTCGGAAAAACCCGAATGTATCCAAAGCGAGGCCAATCCATGCTTTACAAATACCCGATTTTCCATCTAGGCGTTAAGCCTAAACTCACCGCTCGACTAGCAAGTTCTAGAACCCATTCTTGAACGGCGAGTCAACTTTTTGCTGTTTCCTGAAGATATAAACGGTTAGGTGTTCATTCCGACTTCACTAAAACATCAAGTAGTTTCAAGTCCATAGTTACCTTTCTGTAGCAACTGTGTAGTTTTAAAAGCATATATGCTAAATAAGCTACAAGTCTATGAGTAAACTAAGAAAGACAAAACCACAAGAGTTAAGACAAATAACACAAACAATTTCTCCCACAAGAACCATGACTTGACCTTTGTCACAAAGATACCAAAGAGTAAGATCAAGCTCAACAAAAAAACACTAAGGAGCTCCTCTGTTTCTCCTTGTCAGTTTAACGCCTGTACGCTTTGAAACAAAATAAAACCGCCTCCACGGATCTTGATTTAAAGCAAGTCATGGACACAAACAGCTTCTGATGAAAGATGATATCAACAGGCAGGTCTTGAAGGTGGAGAGTGATGGTCTTGGTTTTGCGCGGCTTCTTCTCCTGATGGGTTTTTGGAGCCTGAGTTTGGTAAAGCGGCTGGATCAAGCTCATACCAACCCTCGGTTACGCCTTCACCTTCTGTTCCTTTCAATTTGAATGACGGGATGCTATGTGAGAATCTAAAGAACTCATTAGGTGGAATCTCAAAAGTGTCTGATGTATCCTTTGGCATTGGACAGAACACACATGAAAAGCCGTTCACTTTCGACAAGAACCCAACTGATATTGTGGATCCCTCTGAAAGATCAGATAGGATCTCAACAAACTCGTATTCACGAGGAGAATCCGAGTCTTCGATGTTCCAGTTCTTGAAAAGGGCCCATATTTCTCCTTTTTTCGGGAATATTGTAAAGTATCGCGCCCTGCTTCTTTTGTAGTTGTCCACCATTAAATGAGAGAAAAGGGAACACTCATTTGTATTCTGCTCTTCTCCAAGTCTGTACCTACCAACAGAGACAGGCAAATTTCCCGTTTCGTTCTCTTCATCTTCTTCTGCCTCTAACCATACGTACTTAACCTTGAAATTCCGAGTTGTAACGTTTTTTATGAGAGCATAAAATCTCGGCATTCCATCTTTATCATCATATGAAGCCCAAATCTGGCCAGCTTGAAACTTGTCTTTCGCCCTGAACGTATCAAAGTCATTGAAATCAGGATCGTCGTAGGTGATTTCATTTGGTTTTCCTTCATCCTCCGCATCATCGGCAGAGCTTTCCACCTTATCTTCTTTCATCTTCTCCTTTGGGTTTATGCCATTCGGTAAAGTTTCAGTAGAGTGATGATCCTCATGTGTCTGCTTTTCGTCTTTTGGCTCTTCTTCTCTTTCAGTATCTATATTTTTATGTGATCCTTTCCCATTGTCAGTGGCTACGTCTACATCATCGTCGCTCAAATTCTCATTATAAGAAACCTGTCGCTTGCTACGGACTGACCTCCGAGGCTGTTGTCCACCGTTGGACCCCAAATCTTGTGATGCCATAGAATTTTCATTTATAGTATTTTCCGACTCGCTGCTACTATCACTGTCAGAACTTTCACTGGATTCAACTGTATTCTTTCTCTTCCTCTTTTTGTTATTGTTTTCTGCAGCAGAACCTGACGCAGGGAAACTTGCCTTTCTGGAGGGAACAGCGGGAGGCTCATTGGTAGCCTTTTGGGCTGGAAACTTGTTCTGCTGTGGGACGGAAAAAGTCGTCTGAGATGAGTTTTTCGACAGCGGGACACTCTGAAAAGAGGTTCCAAAAGCAGTGAACGGCTTCTTGCAACTCCCACAAATTATTTCTTTCTCCCTAAAATATGTAAAACTAGATCGGCAGTAGGGACAAATGTTCTGAAACATCGAATGTTGACTGAAACCGGCTGGTTGGGCTTGAGCTTTCTGCTGTGGATACATATTCTCAGGTTTCATCTCATTGAAGACATTCCTTATATTAACACTAGCCTGCTGTGTACGATAATTCGGCACCTGTTGGGGTTTATACGATGGAGCTGGTGCAGGCTTTCTCCAAGTTTTGCGTTTATTGTCATGTTGCATCCTACTATCCTTATCCAAAAGTATCCTCTGGGCTTCACCAATCAATTTAAAAGCAGATTCAGCGCCCGGGAGCTTGTTTTTATCGGGGTGAAGAAGAAGCGCTAGCCTCCTATACTGTTTCTTGATGGTAATATCACTAGCATTCACCTCAACCTGAAGTATACCGTACCAATCCATCTCGTTTCCAAACAAATTCGAAGTTGCAGCACAATGCACATCACACACCATCATCATACGTGATATATTCTCCAAACTAGGATCCATCTTCTGAGCCTTCGCTGCTAACTTACGAGCAGCGGTGAAATCCTTCTTGTTCATCAAACTTTCCGCTATATCTTTAGCTCTAAGAGCCTCATCTCTATTGATAACACTCATTATTCAATTCACCACAAGTATCATAGAACACTCGAACACACACCGATTCCAAAAAAGGATTATAAATCACCACCTTCTCCACTTCTACCTCAGCTTCGATCCTACAACATAGATCCATAAAGCTTTAACCACAATTTTCTCATTTTTGTCTCTACGAGAAAATCGAAAACTCTACTAATCTCTTACGAGAAGCAATCATATACAATCAATACAACACAATCAAAACGAAACATTCAATTTTTGTGATATTGAGATAACTGAGAAAAAGAATCAAAATCAAAAACCCTAAGCCATTTCTCTACGTTTTCTACAATACTCTTCTAGATATGAATCAAAACCCAGAAAAAATTAAGAAACTCAACACAAAAACCACTTCACCGGAATCCGAAACAGTTGATCAATACCGGCGGCGAAATCGCGACGACGACGAAATGATAAAAAAAAAGACGATTTCACCCAAAAATTTTGAAATCTGTAAACACGATCTAACGAATAAGAAATTAACATAGTGGTAAGAAGTGAGAAATGGATATCGGAAACTCACCGGCGAGTATGAACCGAAACGACGGAGAAAGAAGGAGGAGGACTCTCTCTCTCCGGCTAAAAGTTTACGTCTACGATGTAAAAAAAAACTAAAAAGCCCATCGAACTTCTCCTTTTTTTTCCTAGTAAATAAATTCGAATCATTTTGAGAAAAAAAAACGACATAATTTTAAATTAATTGCACTATAGCCCTTCAATTTACGTTAGAATTAAGAATCTGAGACTACATTTTTTTTTAAAAATCAAACAGCGAGATTAAGGAAAAAAAAACGTTTCAAAATCAAAATCTGGAAACTCAAAATCGGATCCAGATTCAGAATCAAATTTTGTGTATTTACATTTTTTTTTGTTGCTGGAGATTCAGAATTGACTTTGAGATTATTACGCAATTAATAATTGAAAATTAAATTTTAAGAAACTAAAAGAAGAAGCTTCTTACTTTTTTTTTTGCTGAGGAGAGACGGAGAGAGACGACGGTGAAGAGAAGAAATGTGAACCGGTGGTGGTGGTGGAAATGAAGTTTTGTTTTGTGAGATTTTTTAATCTTTTGTTTCACATTTCGCGTGGGAAAATCCTTATTTTGCCAAAAAAAATTGGCGGGAAACATTGAAAATCTCGAAATTCGATGAAAAAAACGTAACTTTTTATTTCGTGTTTATAAGAAATTAAATTGTCAATATGGTCAAATAAAATTTAATGAATGTTTAAAAAAAATAAATCGTTGGTCGCAATTTGTGATTTATTTTTGTTTTTACAGTGATTTTTTTTTTTATCACGAAAGAACAAATTTTATTAAGCTTCGCAAAGTGAAGAATAGCGAGCAGAAAGAGCTCGTTTGGCTAGAGAGTCAGCTAAAGAATTCGCTGAGCGGGAGATAAAAACAACCGAAACAAGAGAAAAACTAGAGAGTTGATCCCGAATATCCCGGAGAAGACTAAAGATGTCAACATGATCTTTCTTTCGGTTAATCAGATTGACCAACACCTGGGAGTCAGAGTGCAAAAGTAACTCATCAATCCTTAACACGAGGGCTTGACGTAAAGCAGCAGAAAGAGTCAGAGCTTTCGCCATTAGCACCGACGACACATTGTACTGAAAAGACAGGAACTGACCAAAAGGGTTATCCTCAAAAGAGCGATAGAACAAACCCATGCCACAATTCCCCGATGTCGAATCCCACGACGCATCCACCCAACACGACACTGGAGGCACCTGAGGAGGAGACAGGCCAATGATAGGAGAAGGGCCGGAGAGGGGTGAAGGGGACCGCTGCCCCAGCGGATGATTAGTCAGTTGCCATTCACCGGCACTGCTAAGGACCTCAGAGACAATGTCAGCATCAGACGTATGCTCCGAATTACAGTGATCCAATTTTCATTATTAAATTTTTTTTTTTTGATAATCACTAGGTTCAGATCTGTCGATCTTTAATTCTCAAGACGAGGTCAGAGCTGATAAAATATTTGACTTTAATGAGATAACTTATCTCAATGCACCTTAAATATCTGTCGATCTTTAAGTAGATTTTTTAGTGTCTCTGTTTTAATAGAATATATACTTGTAGACTCGGATTGAAATAGAGAAACTCAGTAAACTGATAGAAAAAGTCATCTCTGATTCAAAACAAAAGATCGTCCATTAACGAACAAACAACAATTCAACAAGAAATCAAAAACACAACAAAGCTTGACAAAAACTTAAAATGGTACAAACAAAAGAGAATTTAACAAGCTTTACAACTACGCCTGCAACTCCCTGGAAGGTCTGAAGTTCCAACCATATACTCTGGATTCTTTGTGCATTCTCCAAGCATTGCCCATCTTTCACAGCTCTCGTTGATATCTTTACATTCACCATCACCTGTGACAATCTTATCGAACGAGTCCACATGGATCCACTTAGTTGCTGACCATTTCTCTCCTTCAATCACTGGACAACCTCCGTGAAGGCTCAATGGATCCGGGGTTGCGTCTTGGTGAAGGTTGAAGAACAACAGAGCATCGCCTTTCCTCGGTTTCACTAAATAACATTACACAAAAAATCAAAAGAACGTTTTTAAAAACGAGTTATGATAAACTTTGTAGCTCACCAGCAATTCCTTTCTTGGCACAATCAGAAAGATCGTCTTTGTTTACTGAAAGCTGGCGGCGAGAAGGTTCCTGCGCAGATATTTTCATCAGAGGGAAAGCAAAAAGATCTATTAGTCCCATTTATGGAACCCCGAAACAGAGTAGCCATTGTATAGATGCAAGCGAAGAAAGTGATGGTTTTGTATGAATACAAACCACTGCATCGGGGAAAACAGTTTCTCCGCCCTTTGTGACATTGGATAGATACATAAGAACCGTTGCTATTCGGTGTCCACCACGGGCGATGTTGACTTTGTCGTGAAAGTAGTCAAAATGCGCGTCATATTTCTGACCGTGCTCATATCTCAACACTTGAAGGTCTTCTCCATTCTCTGTCACCACAAAGCGAAGGACTTAGAAACAACAATATCTTCCAAAGAAACCCGAGAAGAATCGAGGTTCCTCGTCACTTGACTAAACCATTCAGAATGTTTTGTTACCTTTTGGGAGGAATGTCCATGTCGAAAGCTTGTCCTCTATACCGGAAACAATAGGATCCTAACATCAAACAAGAAAAAGCTTTACATGAAGATTTAAATCATTACAAAAATCACTAAGTACCAATCTTCATCTATGAGTGATGATCATAGAGATAAGCAGCTATGATTTAGTTGACTAACAAATCTCTGAAACCTTTAAGTAGCACTAAGCAACAATCACAGATTCATATAGTTTTTGATCTATTTGGATCAATCTACCAAAGATCCAGAAGACTCAACATCAGAGCTTTAAATCAACTTCGATATATCAAAATCAAGATCAAAATCAAATGAGATCAAAAGAAAGTTTTCACCTTTCCTTTGGAGATAAACGTGCCGGAGCTAGTACGAACATCACTAACTTGACTCTCGCCATTATCGTTATCAGCAACTGCAGATCTCTGCAGATTCTCTCTCGCCTATTTTCCCGAGAAAATCAAAATTAGAACTTTTAAAAGATAGAAACTTTCCGAAATTGAGCTTAAAATTGGAGTAATTAACACACTCACAAGAGAAATCAAATGATCACATTCCAAGTCCGTGAGAAAACCTTCATATACAAATGCCCTGAAGAAGGAAACAAACATCGAACAAAGTTGAAATTTTTCAAAGTTCACAAAATCAATTCGGAAAAGAGAGAGAGAGAAAGAGGAAAATCGAACCTGGGTTTCCATGAAATTTGCTTGACTTTAGATGGGTTGATGATAGAACTCGGAGAACTAATCAGAGAAGTTGAAAACTGAAACAAGACGAGAAATATGGCGACGAAGAACAACAACGATCCTCGTCGAGACATTTTCATTAGAATCCTTCCTCAGTCGATTGGATCCAAATGGGTCTCGAGAGAGAGAGAGAGAGATCGAAAAACTTAGGAATAAAATAATAAAGTCGGAAACTTTATTTTATTTTCTCAGGAAAATGTCAACGATCATGGAAAGTTGATGGCTTAACCTAACACGAAGATGATGGCGACGACATGCGCACGTCGTTTTTCTGTTAATTTCGCGCGACAAAAGCCCATTTTAAAAAATCCAAAGGCCCAATACGAAATTTTGAAATTCTAAAACGTCGTCGTGTAATCAAAAGGTCAAAATCAAAATCAGAATCATCCTCGCCGGGAAGTCTCGAGAGACGGAGAGGCCGAGAAACTCGATTTGGTCTCGTTTCGATTTTCGCCGGTGACGAATGTGAACGAAGAAGAAGAAGAAGAAGAAGAGAGAATTTATAGAGATGGCGTTTAAGCCTTTCGGAAAAGATGTAGGGCCGGCGATGAGCTCCAAACCATCGCCGGTTTTGCCGTTCGGTGCTTCGGCTTCTACTCATGCCACTAGGTTTGTTCTTCGATTACGTACACATTCTATGCCATGATCGTACTTTAATTCGATGTTCGTAGATTGATTTCACGATATGGATCTATTATGCTCTAAGAAATTTTCCTGGTTCTGTCGAAGTGTTGAAGTATCTTTAATTTTTATATGCAATTGTGTTCTGTATCACTTAGGTATCTCTAAGCTCTGGTGTTTAAAGCTTAGTTTCGTATTGCGAAATGATGTTTCTCAGGAGGAGTTTGCTGGTTGCTTTGTTTTTGTGTTTTGTTCTCAGGTTTTACTTTTTCTTCCTTTGAATTCTAACGTTGTGAATTGTGGATTTGGTTGCAGTGATTCGACGGTTCAACCACCGCCGTCTCAGAACAATTCAGCATTTGCAGGAAACTTGTTCGGACCAGGGGGAAGTCAAAGGTTAGCTAAACTTAGCTCTACAGGTCTCTCTTCTTTCTATGTGAGAGAATGTTATGCTGTTTGTGACCTTCCTTACGGTGAGCTGCTGTGCTATTTCTTAAGTTGGTTGAGTATCGGAACTTTTTGCTTGTAGTGGTCCTTCAATTCAGCGAGCACCGTCTCCTTCGACTTCTCAAAACCCTCCACCTTTTATAGGGCAACCTTACCAACCGGGTGGGGTACAAAGGTTAGACACTCTTAATTTTCGTCCTCTACTCGTACAGTTTTATGTTTGATGATAATCTAATTAATGTACCTTTTACTCTCGGGTTTTCTTCTTTATTTAGATACTAGTCTCAATTATTGTCATTTTTGTTTTCAGTAGTTCTCCAATAAATCGAACACCGCCTTTGGCTTTTCAAAACCCCTCACCCTCTTCAGGTCAACCTTACCAGCCTGGTGGAATTCGAAGGTTATAGATAAACTTACTTTTAGGGCTCTCTTTTCTTTTTTCACTCCTTATATGCCCGCACAAGGTCTTCGGAACTGTCTAGTCCGAAGCAGCTGTTGATGGGATAAACCAAATTGTACATTTTATGGTTTTGATAAAAGTTCTGTTTGAATCTCCTGAATGTTGCACAATTTTTGATGTACTGAAAAAGTTATTGTAACACTTCAATTCTATGTTTTCAGGAATCCGGGACTTGTCAATGGAATACCTTGGGGATCAGAAGCTTTTCCACGCCCAAGCCCCTCTGTGAGACCTTACCAATTTCCTGGAGCTCAGAGGTAAAAGTCTACGTGTGATATTTTCTGCTAAGAAGAGTGTCATATTTGGCAACTTGACAGCAGTTTTAATCACACATCTCAAATGCTTTCAGTCTGCAATAGAAAATATAGCAGTAGGAAGAGATCAGGGTGTGGCGGAGTACAATAGGTTTCTCTATCCGTCTAAATTCCTATACATAAGGGTTATCATGGCAAGGAGCTTTGAAGCTCCAAAGAGATCATTGTCGTTGGATTTAGCTTAGACTAAAGCGAACAAGTTGCTGGATAGTTGACGAGTTAGCTGAATTTTACATGCTTCGTTTTTCCTCTCAGGCCTACTTTAAATCCTCAGTTTGGGCACAATGAATCAAGAAGTTTCTTGAAGGATCATGGCGAACATAGTCTAGCCACGTCTCCAGCTAGTACATCACACATTCTTTCCAGAAGTGGAGCTGATGCTGTTGAGATTGGTCGATCACAAGATTCAAAAAGGAAAAGGTTGTTTATGCCATTTCCTTTAGATGAAGGCCATTTATTCCAGCAGGCTCTTTGTAAAATAAATATTATGTTTGTTCTGCATTACTATCTTATCCTTGGCCTTTTTAACATTGTCCGTTTGTGGGAGTTTGGACCCTATGTTCTGCGGCATGTGCCTTTCTATTTCAGATTTTAAAAGTTTATTGTGTGGTCTAAGTGCTAGGAAGTGAGATGCTATACTCGTTGCCGTGATGTTTACTGGTATAATGGTTTTTGATCTGACTAATTTCAAGCTAACAAATCCTCAATTCTTGTTGCAGTCGGTCAGATATTCTTCCTGACCAGAATTTGGGGCTTCCTCGAAGAAACCAATCGCGAGTGTCAGATTTTGAGAATGACAGCTTGGTAGATGGTTCTCAGCCACCATCTAGCCATACTTGGATGTAAGATTTTTATCAGCGTTGTACTTATTTTCGTCTCTCCTTCTCTTTTTCTTA
>OVAN01001836.1:0-37614 GCA_900406275.1 Anastatica hierochuntica | reverse complement strand
GAGAAGCGCATCCTAGGAGCCGGTCCTTCGTCCCGACGAGGATCACATCAAATAGGTACATAATCCTTATGACGAATCCAGCTAGCTCGCTTCTTCCTCGGACAAAAGCAAAGCTTTGGAAATTTGAGTTTGCCATTTAAATCTTTCAGATAAAATTAATTAGTAGATTTTCACAACAAACCTGAATATGTTGTGGCCTACCATAACATTCTCAATGGAAGATGACTTTTGCAAAGATCCTTTGCTACCAAGTACCAACCTCACATACACCTTTAGGCTGAGAAAAGTAATAACATGAAATCTTCTTCTTTTGAACAATCACCCGCACAAACAACAACTAAAAGACTAAAATTTAATCCAACAATCAAAAACAACAAAACCGCAAAGAGGCTAAACCCTTTTCCATGAAAATTAAAGGTTATAAATTTTTCAAGAGGTTGTTTGCGGAAAATTAAGAAGAGACTAACAAGTTTATCCTCAGAAGTGACTAGTTACACTATTGTCCATGTAAAAACCTAAAATCAAAATCTCAAATCATATCCTACCATAGTGTACGAAAATCAAAAAGATTGTGCTTTCAAATTGCAATAGAATGGTCGAAACTTTTACTTAGAAGTTATGAAATTTTCTCTGACATTCTTTGCGGAGATCACATATTTTGAAACATTTGGCTGCAAAATAAGAATAAAAGTGATCTACATGCTAAGAGAGTTAAGTTAGTTTCCCATCTTTAAAAAAAGCCTCACCAAGAATTCTATGAGCATCTACATCCTTCACACAATCTCAAATCAACCACGAAAATTGTAATCTACTTGATTTTGTTTACCTTCAAGTTTGAGTTCAATTAACTTCCAGTAAACCTCGAGTTGAAGCAATTCACCAACAATTTCGTTTAGTTAGGTTAAACCGTTTTCTATAATGTCATCTCTTCTTCCTTCCTACAATTACACACAACAACAACAACTTTAGAGCTTAATAAAGAATAGTGCAATTGAGCAAAACTCTTACTCGAAAAAAAGGGAAAGAAGGAAAAGCAAACAGAATACAATTTCTTCAAATAATTTGTTTGTGAGGATAAAATCAGAAATTTTTTTTGAATAAATATTCCATCGTAAGGAATAGATAAAAGACAATAAATGATTTATAATATATTGTGTTGTTGTCACGAAGTAGTTAGGGAATATGGATCGATTTCATAGAAGTGTTTTGATCGAATCGAATATTTTTTTTAGAATTGCTAATCAATACTATTAAAACAGAAGCACAACAACTTTTATTTACGTGTGATATGCATCTTTTAAAATCATATCTTAAAAAAATATATTGATTGATTGATGATATGATATTTTTTATGATAAAGAATCAATATTCCCGTAAATCTTTATATAGATAAAAAAAAATTAATTTAGATTCTATTTTTGAATGATAACAGAATTAAACAAAAATAACGAATTCGTTTTAATAATGTTGTCTAACAATATATATCATATATCCTATTTTTGAAATTCCGAAATTAACTCACTAACATCTTTTTATGGTAACAACTGATTTAAGAGAATATATTTACTTTTCATGACAAAATATATTGGTTGATTTATTGTATCTTTTTACGATAATTAAATTAATATTCCAATAATTTAGATATATTAATTACGAGTTTAAGCTCAAAGAACAAGATATTGTGTTAAAATTATACAATAATATCAATATATGAATTATTGAAAGGATTCATATCATACGTGCAAAGCTTCTCATTTATTGTATTGAGAATTTTTAAAGCACGGGTCAAAAAATTATTAATCTATATTAATAAAACAATAAGAAATTCGATAACGATAATATAAATAAATTGGCTTTATAATTGTATCATTGCTTCGCGTATGATATAAATATATGATACAAAAAACTCATTTTCATTTTGAAATCGAATCGACAATCCATATCATTAAATACGTTTCAATAATAGAATTATTTATTCTTTATTATAGTTTATTTATAATTAAAACTAATATAATCTTTAACTTTACTTTCATACTATACTAGACAAAAAACTAATCCCGTACTTCGAAAGCGCGAGTCAAAATCTAGTCTAATCTATTAAAACATAGCCATACTTTTTGTCTACTTAAAAAATTGTCATTTAAATTTGGATCTATTCACAATCATTAGAAATAATTATAACAATCATTATTATTTGATTAACAATACAATATAAATATTGCTAATCTCATGTTATATCATCTACTCTCATGTACAATTAAATTATATAGAACTATGTTATTTATTATTAAATCGGTTAATACATTATACATGTATCAATATTTTTATAGTTAACATGTTAGCATACATGTAGTGATAAATATATATAATAATGTTCAATACAAGACTATAGATTCAATCATATATTTTTGGTTTTAAAATAAATCGGTATTGATATATCTATACTATAATATATATGAAAATTATATTATTTTAGTACAGATGTACATGTGTAAGTTAAGGCTAGGGCGTTCGTGATGTTGTTCATGTTTAGATCGAGTTTGGATCCCGATCTCCAGCCTTATAGAATCCATTCTGGTTTTTGAAAAGTTTGGTTTGGATTTTTCCGGGTCGGATGGATTTTATAAAACTATTAAAACCCAGATAGATCTTATACTTTTTTTCGGGTTCAACTATTTTCAGATTTTCAGATTCGAGTTCGGTTTTTCTTTAGATTTCTCTATTTTTTTGGATATTTTGGGTTTTAATCGAATATTTCAACGTTTTATTCATATTTTTTGGTTATTTCAGGATCTGGGTTCAGATTTTCCGGATTAACGAATGCAAGTATATGAACATAAAAGTATAAAAGGAAGAATGTATGTATATGTGTGTGCAAAAATTCGGGATAATTAGTAAGATGAGATGATGATCGTTAATGACGAGTTTAAGTCGATTTGAGTAAACCCACTTTAAGCTTGGTTAAGGTTTTAATTCTGATCGAACTCTTATGTTAAAGTAGTTCTCATTTAAATTTTATTTTAAAATCTAATTCTTTTTATTAAACCCGGTTTGGTTGAATTAATCGATTTGGTTTAAGAGTTGATTAAGGTGGTTTAAGTTCAGTTAAGTTTTTACGACATGGTTCCGCTTAATCTTGTTTCGTCCTTTGCGACTCTAAAAGGAGTTCGCCGGCTTTTCCGAAGATGCGGTGGCGCTTGCCGCGAGCTCTAGTTTTTCTGCCTGACTCGTCTCCAAGTGTGTAAGATTTCGTAAAAATTGTAACAATCTGTACATATTTCTATTCTATCTTTGATCTCTCATTCCTTAAGAATCTGTAAAAATTGACTCCTCCTGCAGAAGCTTGCTGGAATCTGATGAAGAAGAAGAAGATCTAAGATCACTCCCCGTTAAGTCAAGTAAGTTTTGAAACCATCGTACAGATGCTTTAGGAATCCTTGTGAGGTTGTTCTTGTAGTCGACATAGTAGATCCCGAACCGGACTGTGTATCCCGAGTTCCATTCCCAATTGTCTAGCAATGACCACACGAAGTAGCCTCTTACATCGCATTCATCCTTCCTGCAAATTTACATTTCTTCCAATTTTACTGGAAAACTAACTTATTATCGTCAACGATCTGAATCTGGATTTTGATTCTGTAACCTTATCGCAGCTGATAAGTTGGATAGATAATCTCTGTGGTAGCTAATCCTTTTGTCATCTTGTAATGCTTTCTCCATGTCCATGAATGGGCTGTTCTTCTCATCCATGCCTGCAATATATCACCACCGCCACCTCATATGTTAGAATCTGATTGCGAGAATCACATTTTGGGAATTCGAGTAGGCTAACCGTTTTCTGTGATGAATACAGGTGGGTTTCCGTAGTTGTCTTTAAGATACACTGCAAGTTTCCTGATCCCCCATGGGACAATGTGTAGCCAGCTTGACCCAGCCTGATTCAAGTAAGTTTCTCAGTAGATTATAGTATATGTGATCCATTAGGATTAGTCGGTTTTTGAGAAAAACATACTCTTTCTCCTATAGCTACCCCTCCACGAAAAGCTACAACAATTAGGAGAGTATGAAAGATTAGATATTGAGATGTATTTACTAGCAGTAATGAGAAGCGGTTTCTGATCTTACCGCTGGTGATAACTGCTGCATCAGAAGAAGCATCTTGCAGAATCAGTTTCCTTATCTGAGTTCTGTCATTCCTCGCGTATAATGTGGTGTAGTGGTTGATTCCTAAGTAATCAAATGCCCCTTTTATGCTTTTGTACATCTCTGGTGTTATCTTTGGTAGTCTTTCTCCCACTAGACTCTTCATCGAAGCTGGATAGTCACCACTGACTAGAGGATCCAGAAACCTGATTTAAATTTCACTCGTCATTTTATCTCCTCATTTTTTTCCTTGGGCTTTTTATATAAATATTCAGATGAAAGGATCTTATCTGTACCATCCAATCCCGAAATCCATCGCTCTACGAGCTGCATCTCTGTCCTCATCACAGTCAGACATAGGCTCAAACCATTTTGCGTCTAATGCTATTCCGATTCTGCCTTGTTGTTTCTCCTGTGCATTTATCGTTACATTTTCTTCTGGACTAAGATTTGTAGAGATCGTTCTGTTCTGTTTTCTTACCTTGAAGTTTCTCTGGTAGGCACGGTAAGCAGCAGCGTGAGACAAGAGAATGTTATGAGCTACAACATATGGTTCCACCGATGACTTCCCCTTCTTACAGAACCAATGTCCCAGAAGTGAGCACCTCCCTGGAGCTTGGATCCCTATGTCGTAGCCTTGGATCGATACCCCGCGAGGCTCATTGAATGTGACCCAGTACTTCACTCTATCTCCAAATGTTTTGAAACAGGTAAATGCATAATGCTCAAAATCATCCCTGCACCATTTTGTTTTCAGATTTTTTTTGGTCGTAATCGTCTCAACATATTAGGACTTCACACTATTTTTTTAATCAAAAGATCACAAACTTACACGACTTCTCTGCTTAGCCATCCTTCATATCTGTCTTCCAAAGCTTGTGGGAGATCCCAGTGATATAATGTCACATAAGGTTTGATTCCTTTGGCTAAAAGAGCATTTATGAGGCTGTTATAGTAGTTAACTCCTTCTGGGTTTGCTTCCCCTGTTCCATCTGTTAAAACACGAGCTATTACAGACCCGTACGCATAACATTTTCTTATCACAGCGAGTTTGATGAGGGACTTACTAGGGAATATTCTTGACCAAGATATAGAGAATCTATAGGCATCCATCTTCAGATCTTTCATCAGGTCTATGTCACTCTGTGAAAAGGAAGGTTCTTTTGTTTCTTAGAATCTCTCATCTGATATGTAGGAAGATTTGGTTTGGACGAAGTTGCTCTTGGGAGAAGCAAGCATACTTTTATCTTCAAGTTTAAGCCAACCAAATGTTTAATTTGTTAGGTAAAACTTACACGAAATCGATGATATTGATCGACAGTAGTATCCGCATTGCTGAAATCCAATATCTTTCCTGTCGATTACGAACAATAATGTTAGTTTCTTGAATCTTTTGTGACGTATCCTGGGTGAACTTTGTATTTGATAGATACCTGGTTTCTTAGTGAAAGTGTCCCATATGCTTTGTCCTTTGTTTCCTTCATTCACAGCTCCTTCAAACTGATTTCTTAGCAAAGAAAAATGTTGTGATAATCAGAGTTCTTTCTTTCTTGAATAGAGTTTGGAGAAGAAGAAGAAAAGAATGTAACCTGATAGGCTGAAGAAGCTGTACCGAACACAAACCCATCTGGAAAATCCCCTCTGCTGATAGATTCTGACGAAACCTGATGAAGAGATGCCAAGTAGATGACGACGATCAACAGAAACAGAACCACGACGAGTCTCATGAAAGATTCCATTTTTGGGCTCGCATGAATGAAAGAGAGAGAGAGAGAGATAAAAGGATGAAATTTTCTGGTAACTGAAAGATTTGGAGGCAAGAAAAAAATGAGTTTTTTTTTTTTTTGGGTTTTAATTTGTAAAGTTGAAGAAGAAAAGAGAAGTGTGCAAATCAAAAGCTCTCTCGTCTTTGAAGGCACTTCTTGTTTTTGGTGTTGACGTTTGTTGTTACTGTACACGTTTCTCTTATACTTGTTCTAAAAGTGTACTCTAAGATAAAAAAAAAGTTTGTTAGTGAGACATTGATTCACCTTATTACCTTACCTATTTTTGAACTTTTTTATAAAGCAAATCGAATAACAAATTATGTAGTTTTTAAAAGATAAACAAATGAAATAACAGAAAAAATCAGTCAGTTTAATTGAAACATAAATTACGCTTTACAGCACCTATCCATATACACGTTTATATGTTGATATTTTTGCTTTTACACTTGTGCTGCTATGTTTATTTATGTATAATAATTTGTTACGTTCATCTTAACTTATGGTCAGTCCTCAGATGATACATGGTTTCAAAGCCCAAAATGTAAAGTGGCCACTATAAATTTTTAACTTTTAGTATTTTAAATGATAAACAAAACAAAATTTTATAAACATAATGGATATCCATTTTAGGTTTGACTTTTAATCCGAATCTGAAATCTACTCCGAATCAGACATGAAAAACCCACATCCAAACCCGAACGATTGCCTTTGAAAGCTCGAACGAATATGAAGTTTAAGTATTTCAGGTTTTTGGTCCAGTTTGGGTAAAACCGAAAACTTGAACTAGTATCAAGGTGTACTGAATCTATACGTTCAAACCATAAACATACATGTCCTAATTTATCATGCATGTCCCCCAAATTCTAAAACATTCATTGCGAAATCTACCTTTCGACGATTGAGCTTTCCTCCATCTGCGTTGTAACCCTAAATCTCTACGAATCCTTTAGCTCTTACCCTGGAAAAACACCATCGACAGATCATTTCATCATCTCCTCCATCAGAGACGTCAAGGATTCATTTACAAGTACAGTTAGATTAATCGAGTTTTGTTGTTGGGTTTGAATCTTTATATTCAATATATAGGGTATATATAGGGTTTGTTTGATTTCGAATGGTTAGGGTATGTGAATTTTGTTTCTATTTTCGATTACAAGATTTATGATTTCTATTCGATAGTTAGGGTTTGTAAATTTGTTTGATTTAGGAATTACGATTTTGTCGATGTTTGATTTTGGTTCTCAATGTCATGTTCTATTGTTTATATTGATGGTTAGGGTTATGTCAATGTTTGATTAATTGTTTCCGATTTTCGATTTCAAGCTTTACTCTTTATATTAGAAAGTTATGGTTTGTTTGATTTAGGGCTATGTCAATGTTTGTTTTTTGTTTGATAGTTTGATTTGATTCTGGTTTTCGTGACTAATTTAACTCTTTTGATGTTTATTTGATTTCAAACTGTTAGGATTTGTTCATGGTTGACTCTAATTTTCGATGACTTTCTTAGAGTCTACTCTATTTAGTTGTTGTCGATGTTTGATAATTGGTACTTTGGTAGTTTATAGTCTCCCTCTATCTCTGATCATGTTTGTCTTTTTCTTTCTATTTGCAAATGGATTCTTCATCAACAAAACACTCAGAAAACACTGAAGTAGATAAAGATGCAGCAGAAGAAGAAGATTACAGAACTCCTGATACTAGTGGGAAGAGGAAGGATGCATCAGATACACCAGGTCTATGTGGATTCTTTCAACAAAATAAATCAAAGAAGATGCTTAACACAAGGTTTAATGTGTGGGAGCATTTCACAAGAACAAAGGCGGCCTGTTACAAATGTATTTGCCATTCTTGTCAGAATATTTTTTCTTGTGCTACTAAACAGGAACTTCGAACCTCCAGAAGCATCTTTTAATTGGCAAGGAGCACTAGTCATGGTTAGAAGGTCAAAACAAGACTCAACCTCTCATCAGTAAAGAATGGAACTTATAACTAAAATACTTGAACCTATTTTCAGAGAAGCGGGTAATGAGCTAATAGTGCTTGTTGAGTCCTTTGAATGCATGGCTTGGAAAAATTAATGTAGCAAGGTGAGTTTGAGTCATTGTTATCTTCTAATTTTGAACCTGACCTTTGACTATGTCTTTCTACGTCTGACAAATGTGTTTTACTCTTTGTACTACATGTAACTTAACTTATATAAACCTCATTCAAGGAGGACCGCGAGCAGAGACATAATGGATATATAAAGAAGAAAGAAACATTGAAGAGGTGGGTCTATGCAAACAAACAGAGAGTTTCCTTAACCATAGATATTTGGGTTGCACAAGTTACATGTTATGTAATCCTACTTGTGCATATATTATTGTATATTTTTTACTTGTAAATTACGACTGAAGTTTTATTAATGTAATCCTAATACTAATATATTGTTTACAATTTTCACTGGTGCAAGCAACATGGTTGTAACTGCACACTTTGTTGATTTAAGCTAGTAGCTAAGGAAACCTATTATTGACTTTAAATATGTCATAGATCACAAAGATCAGACCATTTCTACCATCTTATTAGAATGTTTAGCTGAATGGGATCTTGAGAAAGTGTTATGCATTAATTAGACAATGCATCAACTAATATTTCTGTCTTAATGTCATTTAAAAGGGATTTAATTTACTTAATAGTGATTCTTTGGTCTTAGATGGGAGTCATCTTCATACGAGCTTTTGTTCTCATATAATAAACTTGAAAACAAGGGAAGGGTTAACTGAATTAGGAAACAATGCCTCAACCATACATAACGCATTTTATTATGTTAGATCATCTACTCATAGGCTAAATGCTTTTGACCTTGGAGTCACTTATGGAAATATGACACAAGGTAGTCTACCTATGGATGTAGTACTAGGTGGAACTCAACATTCCTGATGTTAACTAGAGCTTTGTAACTTAGAGTAGCATTTGATAGGATGGAAACACATGATAAGTTATACAATGACTATTTCTTGTAAGTTGATAATGCAACTAAGAGTAAGAGACGTGGACCTCCTACTAGTGCTTATTGGAATGAGGTTGAGAACTTATCAAGGTTCTTGGTGATTTTTTACAATAGTACATTGGTAATATATGTTTCATCTAAAGTGAACTCATATAAATGCTATGGTGAGATAGTCACCATTGAAAGAAACCTCACTGCATTAGCTAATAATTTATATACAAATTTGAAGTCGAAAGCCACATATATGGTGAAAAAGCCACATATATGCTTCTGAAGTATTGGGATAACATCAAGAATGTTAATAAGATGTTGCTTGTTGCTAGTATATTTGATCTAGAAAAGATGAATTCTGTCAAGCTGTGTTTTGATAAGTTGTATGAGAAGAATAACTTAGAGTGTAAAGCTATATATGATTCAGTAATTGAACTTGTTGAACAACATGATTAAGGAATACATTAGTCGATTCACTAAGGTCACTCATGTACAATCATCTCGGTCAAATATGACCTCAACTATGAGTGGTCAAGAGACTAAATATCAAGTAGTTTATAGGACGGATCTGGTATTCGATAATTTTGGTTATGAAAACATGGATTGTGTGTTCAAGGAACTTGTTGGTGAAACAGAAGAGGATACAAGAAGCGAGTTGGAGATCTACTTGAAGAAGTCAGTTGAGAAACCAAAGCTTCTGGTAGAAGTTGAGTTTCATGTTCTGTCATGGTGGTAAGGGAAAAATGAAATATCTAGTCTTAACAGTAATGGCTAAAGAGATATCACTATGGAGATCTCTTTTGTGGCAGCAGAAAGTGCTTTTAGCACTTCTGGCAGAATAATAAAATTTTATAAGAGTTGTTTAACCTACTACATGATAGAGGTTCTCAAGTGTACAAAACAATGGTTGCAATATGATCTCGGGCTAAGTGAAAAGATCATCACTGGTGGACATATGCTAGTTGAAGTGGAAATGCTAGACAAATTAGAGAAATATTTGTCTCTTTATCGTACTTTGCAAAATTTTCTATTCAATTGCGTATGTCTTTGATGCAACGACAACACTATGTCATGTTTGTATTTTACAGAGTTTGAGAATCCAATTAGTCAACAACCTTAAATGTTTGTAATTAATTCAAGTTTGTTTGTCTACTACTTATGTCTATACTTATATAGTTATTCGCTAATCAGATTTCAGTTAAACCTTTCGTATTTGATATGATATCCGACTGTTTAATTGTAGGAATGACTGAAAGAAATAAATTATGCTACATTGAACTTTGTAGATGGATTGGATTCTATGAAATGAAATCATTGTAGCTTTGACTTTTTTTTGAACTAAACTTAGACTCTTATGGCATATGAACATTAACTTTTGAATTCAACTTGTTATGAATGTAAACTTGTTTTAGGATATTGCTATTTTATTTTGATACATGTCTAAGTCTAATATATTGTTCGAATGAGTTTGATAATTTTAGGGTTTTTAAAAAAGATACGTCGGTTTTAAAATCCAAACTAAATTTGAACCCAAAATTTTTTAGGGTTTACATGGTTTATAGTTTGTTTACTAAACCCGAATCGAACCCGAAAAATTTCAAACCGAACCTGATCCAAAAATTTTAATAACCCGAATGGATCTTATATGTCTGAATTTCGAGACCCTGACTAAATCCAACGGGACTCCAAACGCCTAGACTACTCCATTTTTTTTAAATTTTATTAGATTGTAGTCAAATGGTAGGCTCTGTTTCCGGAATATTATACTTCTATTTAAATTTTTGTATCAAATGATTTTTTTGTATATCATATGTTTTATTATTTATGTTATAAATTATGGGAAACAATTATAAGGACAAAGATCACGTTGGAGATTTCTTGTAAGTTTGTCTTTGTTAATTTTATGCACAAAATGTATTTTTGAGGAAACGAACCCCAAATATGCCAGTGTAAAACCATTAATCAACTGAAAGACATCCACTAATATTAAATGTTTTTAAAATCCAATTTATAGTATACCAGTTTAGCATATGTCTTCTTAAAGTTTTACGACAAAATAGATATAGAAGATGCATGCTGCTCTTCTCTCGAAACCCTTAGTCGCCAACCTCCTCTTCGCTTCATACTCTATTTAGGGACCGATGGAAGGTGACTCCTAAAGCACCATTGTCTGTTCCCTCAATATTTCTCATGTTTTTTAAAAATTCTCTCGTTTATTTTTATGGTTTATATCAAATATATTATTGTGTTGTTCTCAGATATTGTCGGATTTTGATGTTATCAATGATTCTTTTTGTGATAAATCGAAATATTGACTGGGTGTTAGCTTATTGGAAGGTCAACGGTATGGTTTACCTCTTTCGAGTATTTCGCTCGATTTCTCCTTTGTGCATTTCTTATCATTTGTTCAGGAAGTTTGTTACGACATTTTTTCCAAACATCCCTAGTGTATTGGTTATGTTAGATCGTAAATTTGATCCATTTTCAAGGTTTTTTTAGGCACCTATTTGTGTATCTTGTTGAAGCAAGGTTTCAACTTCAAAGAGAGGACGAAGCGATGTTGAGTCAATGTTTTGGTGATAGAGTTCGGCAAAGAAGACAAAGTGAGAGTGTTCTTTTGACGATGTGGTTCGGCAAAGTAAAGACGAGGCGAAGAAGTGGACGAACTGATGTCTTCTTGATGATGCACTTCGGCCAAGTGAAATGGACGAACTGAAGATTCTTGTCGATGCGCTTCGGCTAAGTGAAATGGACGAACTGAAGATTTTTATCGATGCACTTCGGCCAAGTGAAATGGACGAACCAATTGGTTTTTGACAGTGTAGTTCGACCTTAGTAGTATGAATGAGCTAGCGACTTTCGACGAGGTGGGTCGGAAACTCGGCTAAATGAAGTAGTCCGGTCGAGTTATATGGATATGTTAGGACGATGCATAGATGGTCGATTAATATATCTATCCCATTTTAAGTATGTTTCAAGAAATAGAGATGCATATTTAAGAATCGAAATAAAATTTGATTAAGAAGATGAACTGAATATTAATCTCTTTAATGACGAATTGCTGTCTAAATTTTTTGAAATGAATTACACTACGAAAACTTCCCTTATTTATACTAATCCAAACTGTAAGGACAAATTTTAAGGCGGTTTATATTAACACTAATTATCATAGTGGACCCTCTTTCTTTGATGGGTATTCCTTGCTTATTGAGCCTTTGCTTAACGGACCCCATTTTGCTTGGTGAATCCTTTCTTTTTATTGAGTAATCTCTTGCTTCATAGGTCTTCTCCTTAATGGACCATTCTTTAGCTTAATGGGCTTTCTTTGTGTTGGACCTAGATCTGCAGCTATACCTGAAGTAATGCTTAGCCCACCACTATCATATCCTAAAATTTTACTGTCTTTTGGGGGGTCTTAATTCATTACAATTAGTCCATTGGTAATGAATATGGACCATAGGCAATTCATTATTTATCATCCAAAACTGTAAGCAAAAAGATATTATCTGATATAAAGAATCAAAACAATGCATATTGTAAAAAAAATTTCAGCTGGTTTTATTTAATGGAGTTGTATGAAAACCAGTTACAAGAGACATAAGCCTGCAAAAGCATAAAGCTTTTCCGGAGCCAACTGCCGGCGAGTTTAAAGGATACCCCCATAGCTAAACAAGCACGACACTAGAACATCTAATTATCATAATAGAAAGAGAGGCTAGGGAAAGAACAAAATAAACTATAAAGATAGATACAAGCTAGGAGGATAATGGAGATGATTGGAGGAGTAGCGAAGCTCAGCTTTACAAACCGCAATTATTAGGAATGATTTCCGAGCGACACTCATTATATTGCTCACTTACTGATAAGGAGCCACGAGAAACACCGCCAATAAACATTCCACGCCGTAGAAAATGAACACCAAACTGGAAACGTCTAAGCATCTTCCCATAAGCATCCCATAGATCATAACTAGTAGGAGGAGGACACCTCACGCTCAACCCAAAAACCACTAAAACCGCACGGACGAGCAAAGCACGACACACCAGAATAAATTTGTTTAGCCCCTGAAGCCACTTCCTACTAAAACCGACACTACTACCCATCAAACTGAAACCGCTAAAGACTGAACTAGAGAACCAATGACCTTTATGCAGCTTAAAAACAGAGTAAAGAAAACGGGAATAGATCTGGTTTTTCAAAAGTCACGCACCATACCACCAAAGATAAATAACTCACCGGAACTGCTAATACTAGAGATGACGAAGTTTCCAGAGATCTCTTCCCTCCGCCCAAAGAAAACCACAACTGCCTTATTCTTCAGAGTGACTCAATCGACCTGCCAAGACCGAAATCCTACTAGATCTTACCTCCTCTGGAAGAGAAAATCGGTGTGACTGAAAACATGAAGATCATAGATGGGATCGTCCCACGAAATCCGTCTCCTTACCCTTCAGCTTCCCGACCACCAAATTTTGTAATTCATTACGGTTTTGGATGATAAAATGAAATGAAATATTTCAATGTTGAATAATGCATAATGTACTTATCAAAAAAAAAGAAAAGAATAATGCATAATGTAGTTTGAACTTGTACGGGGGTATATTAGTCATTTCGTTGCACGTTTCTTAGTTTCGTGGCCTTTTAATGGTTTTCCAGCCCTCTTGCGCAAAAACCCTTGTTCGCTATCAATCGATTGATCGGCTATTGGATTAGGGTTTTAGACGCCGATCAGTCAATTGAATCTATGGCGATGGCTATGAGACTTCCGGCGATAGCCAGAATCGTCACGGATGTAGCTGCTGCTCCGGTTGGTTTGAGACGGCTACTCTGTTCAAATGCTTCAAAGTTTTCTTTCCTTTCGTCTCCACAACCTCAAGCCGAAGCTCCGGCTCGCCCTCAGGCGGAACCTAGCACCAATCTCTTCGTCTCCGGTAATACACTTTCTTCTTTCACTCATCTCGATTCTGGGTTTTGGTGGGTTTATCGCTTTTGTGAAGCTTCCCTTTGATGATTTTGAAGATCCTTCGTATTTCAACTAAGACGTATCTCTTCTATGTATTCAGAGCTCTGTGTATGTGTTTAGATTCAATTTGATCCAAGTATGATTTTATGAGTTGTGTACTGTCTATTAGACTGTTTCTTGCTTTCTAAAGTCTGCTTATTGCAAATCCTGAGTAGTAACAATGGGTTTGATGCAAACTGTTTGTAGATGCAGCTTAACGCATTTGCACAAAAAGTGTGAATAAATTCATTTCCTATGTTCTTATTGGTAACTAATGTATGAAGGAAAAGCTCTTGTATACATATTGGGTTAGGTTAATTACTATCTTTTTTTAGATCCGAATCCTTCTCTGATGATGTTTATCATTGTCCTGAAGTGTCTTATCGACCTTTTTGTTCTTTTGTTTCATCTTTTTGAATTAAAGCATTCTGCTTGACTTAATCCAAGCTGTTTGTGTGGCTGTATCATCGTATAGATGTTTTAGGATCATCTTTCGCGACCTGATTTTTTTTGTTCAGGGCTTAGTAAGCGCACCACTTCTGAAGGACTCAGAACAGCTTTTGCTCAGTTTGGAGAAGTTATTGATGGTGCGTTCGTTACGATAACACTTTATGCACATTCGAACTAGTCGTGCGACTAAACTAACTCTGACGATTACGTCCTCTCAAAATTTGTTTTCTATAGCTAAGGTTGTCACAGACAGAGTATCAAACTATTCCAAAGGGTTTGGATTTGTTAGATACGCCACCTTAGAAGATTCTGCAAAAGGCATAGCTGGAATGGATGGGAAGGTACTATTCTTCCATTTCTTGGTTACCAAATGAGATTCAAATCTATTAAGAAATCTACACTCACACAAAAAAATATATATTTATATACCGAATGGCTAATCTGCTCTGTGTTTCTCTGCAGTTTCTTGACGGTTGGGTCATATTCGCAGAGTATGCAAGACCGAGAGAGCAATCACAGTCATATCAACCTCAGAAGAACATGTCTCGTCCTCCATATGGTAACCGCTATTGAAACAGCTTTGTTCGGTTCTTATGAATCTTTATATTAGTATCAACGCTTTGTTCAATTATCTTCTATTGTCAAACTGTTGTCTTCGATGTCTTGTTATCACCTTGGGTTGTTCAGAAACTTCGATGTCAAACTGTTGTCTTCAATGTCTTGTTATCACCTTGAGTAATAACCAAAAACTTTCATTTACAACAGTGTTTAGCATAATAGAGATGACGGTCTAGCTTACATGGTTAGGTCTGAAAGACTTATGCGTCAAAGTTATGCACATTATGATGTGTTGGTCCTTACAGGATTGAATTTATATGGACCGGTTTGAAAATGAACTGGTTTTAATTGTTACAAGAATCATTGAAGATGAAGTTGTGGAAATTTTCTGTTATTTCTTGGCTGATCGAAAATGAATGGACAGTCACTTGTAGAGATTGGTACAAACCAAAGATACGAAAGATTGTCCAAGAAACATACAAAAACTGGAAGTAGATCTTCTTGTGTCAATACGTGAAGCTCAATTTGCATATGTGAAACCTTTAAGTTGTAAATCTGAAGTAGATGAGTAGAACAACCCCGAACTAACAGTTCATTTGAGATAATGAACCACTTTAAGTGCTGTTTTGAGATGAGAAATTTTCGGTGATGTAGAGAATTGACAAAAGCTTAAGTAATGTCCAGTCTCCACTAATCGCCTGTAAATTTATGGAGTCTGATCATCATTATGTTGGCTCAATTGCAGACTCGGTTCAATTGGAAACGATGAAGGTTTACATGCCAATAAACATGTTTACTCTAACAACTCTAGCACATTTTTTCTTGACAAGTTGATATACAAGAAGTAGATCTAGCAATTTCCAACTCAAGGAAATATTTGATTTGTCCAAGGTCTCGGATCTTGAAGAATTGTTGCAAATCAATTTTGAGCTTGGCAACTGCATTATCATTGTTTCCAGCAATAATAATATCGTCTATATACATGAGAACAACCATATATATCACTGGATGAAAGAGTAAACAAGGTGTGATTTGAGTTTTGGGGATAATTTTTTCCCTTAGTGTCAAGCTTTATCTGGAATGGAGCATATAAATAATCTTCTTAATTATCGTGAAAACTAAGGCCCTAGCACATGGTCACGACGCCTTGCCATGACGATAGCCAAGACAAGGCAGATATTTCCTTTTATTATCTAAATCTTAGAGATAAGAAAAATTGCCTTAATGAATAATGGAAATTCTTTTTAACTAAGATAGACTCGAAACTGGTAGTTATTCATATATTTCATAAAAGAATATGGAAATACATCTATTCGAAGGGAGACGAAGCCCTCGTAGCAAAGCTCCAGGAGTACGGAATAGTCATAGCCAAGTTGAAGGAGAATGAGGAACGGTTGAAGGAAGTAGAGGAGGAACACCTGACTGTCAAGGCCTCGGCGGCGGAAAAAGTGGCCCAAACATATGATGTCGACGAAGAGGCCGAAAAACATGTCAAGTTCAAGAGAAGGGTCCCACTAATGCAGTTGTTAGACGAAACTTCGACAAAGGTCGCTAAGGAGGCGAGAGCCCATCGTACTCCTAGATATGGACTTAATCGAACCCCTGACTCCTACTGCGATATTAGCCATGGAAACCTCATGAAGGGCGCATCAACGATGTCGCTGGACTAGAGGCCTTGTTATAAGGAAGGCTATAGGCCATGAAGGAGATGATTAAGCGTTTTCCTGGAGTAGCTCCCCCAATAACCAAGAGCACTCCAAACTCCTACGCGAATACTCCTTTCATCGATGTTTTTGCTTTCTATGAAATCCCAAGGAGATTCACTTGGCCGTACATGCCATAGTACGATGAGACCACTGACCTCGACATGCATATCTCCCAGTTCCGCCAACGCATGCTTACTACTTCTATTAGCCATGAATACATAGAAGTATGCATGTGCAAAGGATTCGGAGAACGCCTCACAAGATCCACGCTGCTATGGTACTCCAACCAAGCTAACGGCTCCACTGACTCCTTCGCGACGCTAATGGATCACTTTTTGGAGCAATTTGCTAGCAGTCGTATCCTCCGACGCACCACTGACGACTTGTATCGGGTAAAGCAGAAAGAAGGCGAAAGCCGTAGAAGATATCTTCATCACTTCAACAAAGAGAAGGTATCAATTCCTAATTGCATCGTTGCTACCTCCATCTTTGCCTTTAAACAAGGGCTATTGGTCGACAGAGACCTCTACATGGAGCTCACCAAGTATCAATGTCACACTATGAAGGATGTCTTGTCAAAGGCCTAAATGCAAATTAATTAGGAGGAAGATCCCACCTATCATTTCCGCTTGCACATAAAACTAATTCCAAGACTCCCATGCATGAAAAAGCCTCTAGGGAAGGTCGACCCAGAGTCAACCAGGGGTCGATAGCTACGCCAATTGTCCCAAGAACCCATGGTTGAGCCAGTCTCCCTGGTGAATGAGGGTGAACATGTGACATTACTTAAATCGATCGAGGAAATCCTAATTACTTCACCATCAGAGATCGTTAGAGAATTAAGGCATTTAAATGACAATGTCACATGGCCAATAAGATCGTGAACTTCCAATTATTCTAAGAATAGTTCTGAATGGTGTTATTTCCATTGCTACTATGGCCATGCAACGAAAAATTGCGCCTTATTAAGATGGGAGGTGAACGAGCTCCTCAAGAAGGGTTTCCTAAAAGAGTTCCTTGCCAAAAGAAGAACCGAGTTAACCAAGTCTAAACGCCCTGGACCCATGGCGGACCCTACCCCAGATTCGCCGAGGCCCACCAGGGTGATTAGTCACATATCAGGAGCCCTGACCAGTACGTGCGTCAAAAGAAGTTCCTCCTAGGAGGAAACCATAGAACCTCAGGGATCTTCCATGTGGCAAGCAGACCTCCAAGTGAAGCTCTATCGCCGACTACCATAAGCTTCACTCCTGACGAAGGCGGCTTGGTAAGGGCTAATCACCATGACCCGTTGGTGGTATCCCTGACCATGGAAAATTGCATCGTAAGACAGGTTCTGATCGATAGCGGGAACTCTGCAAACATCCTATTTAGGAGACCATGAAGGGATTAAGGATAGCCGAATCGGATTTAACCAGGAGATCAAGCCCTTTAGTCGGATTCAGTGACGAAGTGAAACAAAACCATCGAAAAAACCATTATAACGGTTATAGGAGGTGGAATTCGTCAACGAACCAAGTTCGTCATAGTGGACTGTTCGTCTGCATATAATGCTATCATAGAGAGACCATGGGTCCACGCTATGAGAAGAGTCCCTAGTAAGCTACGCTAGACCATGAAGTTCCCCACGCCATGGTGGATTGGGGAAATAAAAAGCGAACAACAGCATGCCCACTCATGTTACAAAATCAGCCTTAGAAGTAAGTTGTCATCTTCAGCGTCACCAACAATTGCAGCTAATGCCAACGACAAAGATCCGAAGATTGAACAACTCGACGAGATTCCATTATCGGAAGGTGGCCCTAGTAAGAAGTTAATGGTTGGCTCACGACTCCCTCAGAAGCTAAGGCAAAGACTAATAGACTTCGTCAGGTGTAATCACGATTGTTTCACCTGGTCTCACGTGGACATGCCATGGATAGACCTCAGTATCATATCCCATAGACTGATGGATGATTCGTACTACCCACCAGGTGAAGTAGAAGAGGAGAAAATTTGCATCGGAAAGGGATGCAATTGTTAACAAGGAAGTCAACAACCTCCTTGAAGCAAGATTCATCCGAGAAGTACGATACCCTGAGTGGCTAGCTAATGTAGTGGTGGTGCGGAAGAAGAACGGGAAGTGGAGAGTTTGCATCGAGTTCATGGACCTCAACAAGGTCTGTCCAACAGATCTTTTCCCCTTGCCCCACATCGGTAAGCTATTAGATGCCACCGCAGGTCACCAACTCATGAGTTTCATGGATTCGTTCAGTGGATACAATCAAATTTTTATGCACCCAAGTGATCAAGAGAAGACGACCTTCATGACGTCCCAGGGAATCTATTGTTATAAGGTTATGCCTTTCTATCTCAAAAACTTTGCTTCCACCAACCAAAGATTGGTAAATCAGATGTTCGCTAAGTACATTGGCCAGACCATGGAGGTATATATCGACGACATGTTAGTCAAATCTCGACTTGCAAAAGACCACATCTTGCATCTCCATAACGCTTTTGATACTCCACAGAAGTATAAAGGGGTGTTATTGGTTATATGATTTTAATGAATTTGGATTTCCAAAGCAAATCATGTGTTATTGGATCTACGATTTTAAAATCCATGTTGAAATCATGTGTTATTGGTTCTATGATTTTGAATTCCAAATTAAAATCAAGTGTTTTTCAATAGTTAGGATTTGTGTATGTATTTGATTTTAAATTGGATTCGAATGGATTTATAAGCATTTTGAATACAAAATTACAAATGCTCGAATATTGAGTTTGAAGCATGTATTTTGAATTTTTTGTTTTGTTAACCATTACGAAAAAATGTGTAACATTTAGAAACCAATAACACATGTCTCGACCTCACTTTGCATATATCATAGATCTAAGGTTTAGAATCCAAAGAAAAAAGGTTTATGATTTCCAAACTCATTACACATTTTGTATAATAGACACACATGCAATACATTCACTCGTATCCTTCATCATATTATTTTTTGTAACTAATAGAAATAAAAATTTATTAATTATAAATTAATTATGTAAAATCCAATAATAGTAGTTTGACAAAAAAAAATCCAATAATAATAAATTTTAGTTATAATAATAAAATGTGTTATTCAATGACATTACGTTTAATCAAACCATAACGTTCATCAATAGACATGCTAATGAATACATCTTTCGTACTTATTGATGGATGACTTTAACGACATCGTAACGAACATGCTCGTCCGAGTTACAAGGTTTTATCCTTATTTTAGGGTACACTTTTTATTTATGTTGTTTTTAAAATTTTTTTATGAAATAATCCTTGTAACGTATATTTTTAAAATTTTAGGATTGTGTTAGAGCTATCAATGGTACACATATTTTTTTAATGGTGCCAAAGAACAAAGCTTCTGCTTTTCCGCAAAAGAAAAGGTAATATATCACAAAATGTGATGGCCGCATGTAATTTTGATCTCGAGTTTATATATATACTTAGCGGATGAGAAGGTTCAACTCATGATTCAAAATTACTAAAAGATGCTTTAACAAGGAGTATAAACCGATTACTTTTTCCAGATGGTACCAATTATTTTTAATAAAATTTATAAGTTTGGTTTTCTTCAACTATATTGTAACAATTTTCTTATTCTTATTTCAACAAAAAAATTATTTAGTCGATTGTGGATTTGCAAATCGTCAAAACTTTCTAGCTCCTGATCGTGGCGTTCGATATCATCTACAAGAGTTTTCTGGTCAAGATTCTACTCTAAAAAATGAAAAAGAGTTGTTTAACCATCGCCATGCAGCTTTGAGAAACATTATTGAGAGAATTTTTGGTATTTTTTCAAATCATGATTTCTTATTTTTAAGTATGCATCTCCTTTTCTTTATAAGACACAAACAAAGATTGTACTTGCATACGTTGGTTTACACAACTTTCTACGAAAATTTTGCCGAACGAATTGTTTTCCTGAAGAAACAAGTTCTTATGGAGAAGAAGAAGGAGGAGGAAAAAAGATCTTGAAGAAGTTAATAACGATGATGATGAAGTTTTTGCAACTCAAGATCAACAAAGAGTACACCCTAACAAATTGAGAGCAACCATTGCAGCAGATATTTGTAGAGATTTTATACGATGATAGATGGAAAAACTAAAAGGTTATTTATCTTTATATTTAATTTATTTTTATTATAAGATTAATAGTTTGAAATCCATTTTTTCCAAAATCCACCAGTTTGAATTTTTAAATCCATTTGTTTAGATTATAAAATCCACTAGTATAATTTTGAAATCTTTGGATTTGTGAAGAAAAATCAAAATCCACTAAAATATTTAAATCCATTAAAATCATAGAACCAATAACCCACGCTAAGATGAAACTTAACCCTTCCAAGTGCTCCTTTGGCGTCATTTCTGGTCAATTATTGGGCTATATAGTCACACACCATGGGATAGAAGTCAACCCGAGCAAATCAGGGATATCCAAGGAATCCCTGCGCCAAGGACCCCCAAGGACGTCCAAAAACTCAGAGAAGAATGGCAGCGCTAAGTAGGTTTACCTCGAGACAATCATATAAATCGCATCCGTTCTTTGAAGCTCTCAAGAAACCCAAGGGGTTCATATGGGACGACAAATGCGAAGGAGCCTTTGCGGATTTAAAAGACTATCTGACCGCACCACCGCTCCTATCTAATACAAAGAACAAAGAACCCTTGCTCCTATACCTAGTAGGTTTGGACCATGTTGTTAGTGGCGTCTTGGTAAGGGAGAAAGAAGCCATCCAACACCCCGTATACTACGTTCACAAATACTTCTTGGAAGCCGAAACTCGTTATAGCCATTTGAAGAAGCTAGCTCTAGCCCTGGTGCTCACTTCGCACAAGCTAAGGTAATATTTCCAAGCATCGTCATGGTTACATCTGCACCCATCAAAGTCGTGCTATACAAGCCTAAATAATCGGGGAGACTGGCTAAATGGGTAGTGCAACTAGGGGAATATGACGTAATATTCAGGCCTGCTACAACCATCAAGATGCAAGTGTTGGTAGATTTCATTGCATAATTCGCTCTCTCTATGAAACTGTTGGTGAAAGAAGAAGTCAATACTCTTCAAGCCATGACTTCCGACGGAGAGTGGAAATTGCACGTTGATAGCTCCATTAACACTAGAGGAACAAGTTTGGGAATTGTACTAACTTCTCCTGATGGCGAAATTGTATCAAGAGCAATCTGATTCGAGTTTAAGGCTACGAACAACAAATCCCAATACGAAGCCCTCATAGTTGGCCTCACCTTGGCTAACGAACTTGGAGCCCGAAGAATAGCAGTTCATAGCGACTTACAACTAATCATCAATCAAATCCACGGAGATTATCAAACCAAGGGCGCCACTATGGCCAAGTATTTGGAGTTTGATGGACCTCGGATCCAACTCAGAATATAGGGTGTGAAAGGTTTGTATTTGATTGATTGTATATATCAGTTTACAATATGCTTATCGAATGTAAAGCTCTCGTGATTACAATATTCTATGGCTCAAGTTCAAAGTTCAAAATCGGATCCCTTTTCAGTTGCTCCCTCTCCTTCTTTTATAGTTCATCGCCTCCTGTAACAGTCCCATGATCCTCTCCCCGGTAATAAAGCCTCATCAATGTGTATGTATTCGGTCTCTCTCATTCAAAACATGGAGGTTATTTTCTCCTCTTCTTGGGCTATGGGCTTCTCCTTCTTTTTTGCTTGTGGATCTTCGCTAATGGGCCTTTTCCAACCCATCAACTTCTTGGATCAGATTAACCCGGATTGGGTGAGGTGGGAACCACCTCCATCAAAAGCTTCTCTAGAGCTCGATTAAAGGAAATTAAATTAAGGAATCGGTGTTTCAGATTTGTCAATTTAATCTTCCTTAATGAGCTTAGGTCGTAATGCCCTGATTCGGGGTAAACCGATCTTGATTTCCTTAATTGGACCGAAATTGATTCGATTGATTTCCCGTTTTTCCTATTCGAGAAAGATTTGATTAGATTCACCCTTGGACCCACTTCATGATGACTCTGCCGCCCACGTCACCATTTGAAAGACGTGTCATTTAAAAAGTGGGACCTTCCACCTTCTCCTCATTCATGTTTCGTCTTCCTCTGCAAACCAAGGTTAGTTCCTGTTCTCCCTTCTCCTCTACTTTTTATCTTCAACTTTTGCTATTTTGTTTCCCCATTCCGCTGTTTCTTTCTACTCCGCGAAAGCGCTTCTCACCGAATCTCGCCATGGACCCTTCTGCTTTGTCACCCGCCGTAAGAAACCTTCCAGCCATACCCCCTCTTCTTCTTCGACAGTGAGAGTCGTCCCTGGGTCTTCCGGAGAAAGACCTTTCCCGGAATAGGATCTCATCGACTTGCCGATGTTTCGCCCTGACTCTGATTCTGGCAAAAGTAGCGACGTCCCACTCATCACAGGGGATGCGGAATCTGCGGAAGGTGAGTCCCTGCCGGTGGTCCCTGCTATTCCGCTTGCCATAGCCCCCGCTCCGGCCTTCTTTGATGCCCTGCCGTCGACAAGCACCGCCGAATCTCTGCAAACCCTAAGAGAATCTTGAGACATTCCTGACGAGGTGGTGTTTCTCCTTCCCGCGTCTAATCAAAGACCCTGGTCCGCTCCCCTTGGCTACTTTACTCTTTACGAGTCGTTCTTCCTCAATTGCCTCATGTGGTTCCCTCTTCACCATCTTCTGGTGGACTACTGCCACCGTCGTCAGATTGCCGTCTCCAAATTAACAATTGGGGGAATTAGGAACATTGTTGGGCTTTTTGTTGTTGCCGCCGAGGCCAGAGTTAGGCTTGAGATCCCATTACTGGAGCGCTGGACCTCCTTCAAGACGAATTCCAAGAAGCCAGGGCAATTTTATATCTCTGGCAAACCCCAACTGATCCGTCTGCCAGAGAACAAGATCTCAAATTGGGAAAGAGCATACTTCTACGTCCTCGCCAGCCCGAGCTCCCTTCCTGATCATTTTTTTCGATCCACCCGTAGAGCCTGGAATTCTGATTTTGGTAGGCGACCTGCATAGGTCGTCCTATTCCGTCCTCTTACGTCACTTGTTCTTACTGACTGTTACTTTTGTCTTACAGCTCACCCTGATCCAAAGAAGAGCAAAGACTTCCCGACCTTGAAAGCAGGCCTTGCCTCTCTCCAAGCCGTCCCAGAACGTTAGTGGTGTTTTTTCAACTCCACGCGGGTCGCCAGTGGAATTGCTTCGGTCGCAACTCGGGAACCAAATCAGAATCTTCCCTTACTTCCTCTATGCATGCAATCTTCACCAACAATGGTTCGCCCTGTGGTCCAACTTTCAAACTTGGAACAACGAGTTGCCGACGCTGCTCGCA
The DNA here is from genome assembly GCA_900406275.1 of Anastatica hierochuntica. Classification (NCBI taxonomy): domain Eukaryota; kingdom Viridiplantae; phylum Streptophyta; class Magnoliopsida; order Brassicales; family Brassicaceae; genus Anastatica; species Anastatica hierochuntica. The sequence continues at coordinate 13,649 of OVAN01001836.1, read as the reverse complement.
AGAAGGACGAGAGAACAAAGGCCGCAACAGAAAAGGTTGCACGGGCTCAGGCTGCCAGTGAGAAGGCAACTAAGGATAAAGTTGTTGCTGCAGAGAGAGCATCAAAGGAGAGAGATAAGGCAAGTGAAACGGCCAAGGATGAGCAAGTTGAGAGGGATGGCAGATCCGACCTTCCTCCCGCTAACGTTCCAGAGGACAGGGATCATATCCCCTCCTCTGTCGCTTGGCCTTTTGACAGGTATCCGGAGGTGTCTGTTGGCAACCGCAGGGCTGTAGCTCCTGGTGCTATGGCTCCGCCTCCCCCTCCTCCTAGGGTTCCTGAGAAACCTTCTGACGCCTCCAAGAGAGAGGCAGCTCTGGCCAAAGTCAAGGATGCGACTGACAAGAGGAAGGGTAGAGACTCCTCCCCCTGTCCTGCAAGAGGTGATCACACCAAGAAAGCCCCGCCTTCATCCTCATCTAGAAGCCATGACTCTGGTTCCAAGAAAAGACCCGCTTCTCCCATCACAGAGCCTATGAAGAAACAAAAGACCGGCAGTAGCAGGTCCTCCGACCGTTCGAGGTCGGAAGAGAGGAGATCGTCCAACCTCGAGAGGTCGAGATCTAAGAGGTCGAAAGACAAAGGACCTCTCAAGGATGTTGGGTCATTGCCCCTCTCTTCCCAACCCGACCCTGCGAAGGAATCCGATGACTACGCCTTCAAGTTCAACTTTGCCGGGCTCACTCCTCTTTCGGAGGACAAGGTCGCTATGGAGACTTTGTGCATGAGCATTCGGCTCGCCGGGGCTCCCCCTCCTCCAAGAAAGCATATCCCACCCTCTGCCACACACCAAGAGCTGTGCTCTCGAAGCGTTGAGGTAACTTCACCCTTCTTCCTCTTTTACTAAAGTTAAGCCCTTGAGCGACGAACTATGAGCTTAAGATCAGGGAGCTTACATCCAAGGCATCCGAAATCGAACTTAAGGACTCTGCCTTGAATTCATCGCTAGCCAACGTCCAGGAGCAGTTGAAGGCTCTGGACGAAAAGGCTAGGAAAAGGGAAGTGGAGCTAAAGGCCAATCTCGAGGAGGCTAAGGGAAAGGAGACCGAGCTGTTTAATGAACTGTAGAGAGCTCGGGGCGAGGCTCAGCAAGAGGAAGAGAGGCTGTCTGCGGATCTTGAGGCATCCCAGAAGAGGGCGAATGACCTGGCCCGTTGTTTGGATTCTGCCACGAAGGCCCACGAAGCGGAGGTCTCCAAGCTGAAAATTCAAAGTGAGAGAGGAGCTCGGAAAGCTAGAAAGAAAGCACGTAAGGAGGCGGTGGCGAAGTACAAGACCCAATTTGAGAAAATCGAACAGGCTGTGAAGGACCTGAAGCTGGTTCAGGAAAACGCCCTTTTGCAATCGCAAGCTCAAAGTCGTGCTGACCTACTGATCAATTTGACAGTCAGTGGAGTCCCCAACATGAAGGTTGAGAAGCAAAAACGGGACGATGCCCTTGAAAGCTTCAAAGAGGATCTCAACGAGATGGACGTGGTCGAGCTCGACCTGGAAAGGGACCTTAGTGTCTCTCCAGTCTCTGAGAGCTCTAGTGGATCCACTTTGGTTGCTCTTGCGGCGCCGTCTTTCACTGTTTCCAAGCTCGACCTGCCTGAAGGGACTTCTGGTGTTGTGGGCATCCCTGGCGTGACCCAAGATTTACCTGAGTCAGTTGCTGCCTCAACCGAGCTTCCTCCATCAACTGCTGACCCTCCGGCTCTTCCAATAGATCAGTTTGGGTCCAACCTTCTTGTTCTCTCTCCCGACCAGGCCGCCGAGCTGGCGAAAGACCAAGAATAGGCCGTCTTTGGCCTTTTATTTTTTTTGTTGCTTTAATCTCCCACTGCTTTTATAGACTTTTCGTTTTGTTATTGTGTTATTATGCCTGGGAAGGCTTCCACAACTCTTTGTTTTACTTTATCCCTTATTCTCGCACATGCTGTGTTTTGTTATGAAAGAGATCTTGCAAAGACTTCCCCCTTTTTACGGGGCAACAATCATAGGTGCGGAGAAGAACTCCGGCTTACCCTGTTAATAAACCTGACAAACATGATTCCCCTTTCGTAGGGCAACAGTCATGGGTGCGGAGAAGGACTCCGGCTTACCCTGTTCATAGACATGGTGAATAGGTGTTGTACGATGCAGGCTTACCCTGTGCCTCACCCGAGCTCCAAACCCACTCTTAGGTTGAGAAGTCAAGTGTTTTGCGGGCTTGGTCCGGCGGTCTTATTTGAGTGAACCTAGGTTAGTAACTGGATTGTGTAGGGATCATACCGAGGTCGCGGCTCCACAATCTTGGTGTCGTTTCACCATGGCACTTATGAGAAATGGACAAGTAGATCAAGCTGTCTGGCCAGGGCGCCGATATGATAACACATGAATAAGTTGAATATGTGTTTATTATATTATAACAGCTGCGCCCACATGCGGGCTGCCTACGTACCCCAGAGGGATCAAGCCTGTCCGTAGTTCAAGTACAACGTTTAGGTTCAGGGAACCGTGTTTTTTTTGTTTTTTTAGTAATAGTACTTCTTGAGGTTCACCGAGTTCCACGGTCGTACTTCTTGTTTGTCGTCCATGCCGAGGAGCTCGTAAACCCCTAGCTTAACAACTCTTGTGATGGTGTAAGGTCCTTCCCAGGTTGCTCTGAGCTTCCTAGCGTGGTACTCTGATGTGTTCTGCACGACCTTTCGGAGGACCAGATCCCCCTCCTGGAAGATTCGCGGATTCACCCGCCTGTTGTAGTAGCGTGCGACCTAGTTGGAATAGACTTGGAGGCGTATGAGGGCTTGCTCCCTTTGTTCCTTGATGGTGTCGAGATTATTTTGCAACATCTCGTCATTGACTACCTCTCGTGCTGGTAGCAATGCTCGTCGCAGCGTTGGTACGTGCAGCTCGACTGGAATCACAACTTCTACTCCGTACACCATCGAGTATGGCGATTGATGGATACCGCGTCTTGGCATAGTCCGATGCGACCAGAGGACGCCATCAAGTTCGTACGACCAATCTTCCTTTTTAGACGTCAATCTCCTTTGAATGCCATCGAGAATTCTTCGATTCGTGGCCTTGGCCTGGCCGTTTCCTTGAGGGTTGTGAGGAGTAGAATATTGCAGCGTGATCTTGTAAACGGCGCAAAAGTTTTCAAACTCCTTCGAGGTAAATTGCGGGCCATTTTCTGTCACTATGGCATATGGGATGCCATGGCGGCACAACACATTTTTCCAGAGGAAGACGATCACCTGCGTGTCTTTTATGGTAGAATACGCCTCAGCCTCGACCCATTTTGTGAAATAATCTGTCATGACGAGGACATATTGCTTCTTATTGGACTTATGAAGAGGGTCGATGATACCCATAGCCCACCGCATGAATGGGTACGAAGTCATGACGGACTTCATTAACTCAGTTGGCTGGTTTATCACCGGGGCGTATCGTTGGCACTGCTCACACTTCGAGGCGTATGTCAGACAATCTTTCTCCATCGTTTTCCAGTAATATCCATGCTTGCGTATCTTCTGGGCCAACGACCTTCCGCCGGCGTGGTTACCGTTGATGCCGAAAGCACCTGCTTGACTTCCTCCCCATGCACGCAACACAAGAGGACGCCAATATCGCTTCTTCGGAACAACTTATCCTCATGGATTGTATACCGTGCGATTCGTTGCTTTAATTTCCGAGCTTTCCACTTGTTTTCTGGTACCGTTCCGTCTACAATGTAAACCAAGATCTCTGTCCTCAAATTTTCCCCTTCGCCAAGGCCATCAAGGACATGGGAACCCGGGTCGTCTCCCAACGCATCCTCATGGATCGCCATAACCTGCGGGAGCTCGAGTTCCAACTCCTGCTCATCGTAGCTAGTGTTCAGAAGGATGGGAGTGATACTTGGTTTGTCTATCGTCTCCACCGAGATTGTACGGGTGAGGTGTTTGTCTGACGTGGAGGCGAGTGCCGCCAACGGGTCTGTTGCCGCATTGTTCTTGCGAGGGATCTTCACTAGTGTGAAGTCCTCGAATGTCGTTGTCACCTCCTGAACCAACGTCAGATAAGCGGCCATCCGGTCGTCCTGGGCTTCATACTCGCCGTTGAATTGGTAGGCCACCAATTGCGAATCGCAGAACACATTGACTTTGCCCGCCTTGACGACTTGCACTAGGCGGAGCTTGGCGAGCAATGCTTTGTACTCCGCTTCGTTATTGGAGGCTGGGAATGCCAGCCTGAACAAATGTTCTAGTGTTTCTCTGGTTGGAGATATGAGCTAGACTCCTGCTCTGGAACCTTTCTGCGAGGCGGATCCATCAACGAGTAGTTTCCACGGCGCTTTTGGTTCCACCTCCAAGCTCCCTTCTTCGGCAATCTCTATGATAAGATCTTCCAGGACTTGGGATTTTATCATCGTCCTTGGTTTGTACTCGACGTCGTACTCACTCAGCTCGATCGCCCACTTCGCAAGTCTTCCTAATTGTATGGCGCTATGGAGAATTTCTCGTAGTGGTTGGCTTGTTAAGATGATAATGGAGTGAGATTGGAAGTAGGGTCAGAGTTTCCTAGCCGATGTTACTACCGCAAACGCCAACTTTTTCGTTGTCATGTAACGGGTTTCCGCCCCTGTCAGCGATTTGCTTACATAAAAGATAGGCTTTTGCTCGCCACTGTCCTCTCTGACCAGAACGCCGCTAACGGCGACACTAGACACGACTATGTATAAATATAGCACTTCCCCGACCTCTGGTTTGGCGAGCACTGGAGGGGTCGTTAGGTACTCCTTCAGTTGCTGAAACGCCTTTTCACAAGACTCGTCTTATTCGAACTTTTTGTTGGATTTTAATTTTGGATAGAACGGTAAGCACTTGTCTGTTGACCGAGAAATGAACCTGTTGAGTGTGGCGATTCGGCCTGTGAGGCGCTGGACTTCGCGTGGTGTTGTGGGCGACTTCATGTTCATAATTTTTGAAATCTGCTTGGGATTGGCCTCGATTCCTCGTTGCGTCACCAAGTATCCTAAAAATTCACTGGAAGTGACAGTGAATGTACATTTCGTCGGGTTCAGCTTCATGTCGTACTTGTTGAGGATCGAGAAATACTCCCTAAGGTGGCTCACATGATCGTCCTCTTTTAATGATTTGATCAACATGTCATCTATGTAGACCTCCATGGTCTTGCCAAGCTGATCTGAAAACATCTAATTCACCAGTTGTTGGTACGTTGCTTCGACGTTCTTGATTCCGAACGACATCATTTTATAGCAATACAGTCCTCTGTCAGTCACAAAGGCCGTCTTGTCTCTATCGTTCGGGTGCATGAGTATCTGATTGTAACCCGAGAAGGCATCCAAAAAGGTAAGAAGTTGGTTCCCAACAGTTGCCTCGACCAATCGATCGATGTGGGGGGAGAGGGAAGCTGTCCTTCGGGCATGTCTTGTTCAAGTCGGTGAAGTCTATGCATACCCGCCACTTGTCGTTCTTTTTCTTCACTACGACGGGATTGGCTAACCAATCAGGGTACTTGACTTTGATGATTGATCACACCTTGAGTAGTCGTTCCACGTCGGCATTTTACCGCCGCGGCCTTATCTGGCCGAGCTTCCTTCTTTTTTGTTTAACTGGTTTGCACGTTGGATCCACATTCAGCTTGTGGAAGATCACGTCGATGCCTATCCCAGTCACGTCCTCCGTTGACCATGCAAACGTATTTTTGTTTTCTTTTAGAAAGGCAACCAACTCTCTAAAGATCTCCTTCTCGAGCTTAATGCCTATGGCAACACAACGATCCTCTAGTTCTGGCTGATCGGTTGGTTCGTTACCAGGAGTCAGACCCCAAATCTGTAATTGGTATTGCTGGGTACCCCACCGCAGTTGATTCTCGCTTATGTAACACAGCCGCGCCGTTCGCTGATTGCCATGGACCGTCACCACGCCATTGTCCGTAGGGAACTTGATGCACTGGTGATAGGTCGAAGGGACAACTCGCATAGAGTGTATCCATGGGGTCCCAAGGATGATGTTGTAAATGTCCGGTGCTTCCACTATAGTGAATTTTGTTTCCATCTTTACACCCCCCAAGTATGTATTCAGTTTTATCGTCCCGATCGCCATCACAGTTGTTCCATTGAAGGCGGTCAACGGCTGTTTGGTATTGCTAGGTACCCCGCCGCAGTTGATTCTCGCTTATGTAACACAGCTGCGCCGTTCGTTGATTGCCATGGACCGTCACCACGCCATTGTCCGTAGGGAACTTGATGCACTGGTGATAGGTCGAAGGGACAACTCGCATAGAGTGTATCCATGGGGTCCCAAGGATGATGTTGTAAATGTCCGGTGCTTCCACAATAGTGAATTTTGTTTCCATCTTTACACCCCCAAGTATGTATTCAGTTTTATCGTCCCGATCGCCATCACAGTTGTTCCATTGAAGGCGGTCAACGGCTGTTTGGTATTTTTTATGCGGTCCTCCTTGAGATCCATCTTGTCGAACGTGTCCTTATAAAGGACATTCACCGAGCTTCCAAGCTCGACAAGAGCTCTTGTTATTTCGCAGTCGTCCAACATCAGCTCCAGTACTAAGGCGTCATTGTGCGGGTGGTCGACATGTCGAGTCCTGTGTTCGGAAAACTCCCAAACGGTATCTTCTAGGGCGATTTCCTGCAGTCCGTCGGTTATCGAACTGATTTGTCTATTGTAGTTCTTGATAGCCCGGACTTAATCGTTGCAGAACGGGTTTCCTCCCATTATCATATTAATTCGTTTCCTTGCAATGGGTGGTTCCTGAACTTCTGTGTTTCGTGTTTCCCTGTCATGCTTTGGGGGAGTCGTATCGTTGTGGTATCGGGTTCTTGTTGGCGAGTCTCCCTTCTTGGCCAATTCCTCCGACTTGTATTTGTTGAAAAGGTACTGTTTAAACCCACGACACTCCTCGGTTGTGTGGCCCGTGGTTTGGTGGAACTCGCAGTACTTATCCGAAGTTTTGGCGTCGGTGTTCCTAATCCAAGTATTAGATCGCGGCTTATAGCTTCCTGTGGAGTTCAGGACTCGTTCCTGAACCCGCGCTCCAGAGATTTGAAAAGTCATGTGCTTTCCCGAGCTTCCTTCAGATCGGGTACCGCCGGAAGACCGCCTGGAATCCCGTTCCTCTTTCGATTTCTCCTTGGGAGCTGATTTCGACGTATGGGTGTGTTTCTCTACATAGGCCTTTCTCTCCTCTTCGATCTGAACAAATCTAGATGCTCGGTGAAGAGCATCCTCTAATGATATGGGTCAATTCATTATCAGGTCTTCTCGAAAGCGCGAGCTGTACAACAAGGCGTTCCGTAATGTTGCGATTCCCACTTCGTCGCTGACGACGATGTTGGAGATTACTGCCTTGAACCTTGCTAGGAAGGATCAGTCACTTCGTCACTGATCGGTATCCGTGGCTCCCTTCTCGATAAACATCGAATAGTGCTTGATAAAGGCAATCGAAAGCTCATTAAAATTTTCAATGGTATTCGGCTTTAGCCTCGAAAACCAGTTGAGGGCTGCTCCCGACAGATTTTCCACGAAGAGCTGGCAGTACCCAGCGCCTTTGCTGCTGTCGCCGAACTTCACTCTTCCCATTGCGATGCAAAATGCGGTCATGTGAGCTCGGGGATCTGTCTTTCCCTCGTAGGGCACGATCTTCAGTTTGATGTTGGGGATTACCGCATTGATTATACGGTGAGTGAAGGGAGTTCTTTGTGTTTCCTTCATCACTTTATCCACCTCAGGAGTCGAGCTTGTTGCCTTATGTATCTGGGACTACATGGTTCGGAGCTCGGCCGTTGCCTGGGCGAGGGTTTGCCTTAGTGTATAAGCTCGGCATCCGTCTGCACGTGCGTCTCCAGATTTGACTCCTACCGAGCCGGGGTGTGACCACCGCTCGACCTCGGTCTTTGGGTCCACCGTTGTGTTCAAGCTGGTGAGGTGGCCCTGATGGTGGTAGCAAAGATTCCAACCTGGCCTGTTGAAGAGCTTGTGTTTGGGCTAACTTCTCCGATCTTGATCTAGATTGTCACTCCTGCTCCTCCTGCCTTTCGTTTGTTGCTACCAGCAGGGCAAAAACACCTCTCATGTTCTCTGGTAGTTGAACAAGCACGGCCTGCGAGTCTACCGTTTGGGCAGGTGGGTCTTGGTCTTGTGTTTTGTTGACCGTGCCCGGTGGGAGGTTAGCGTTCAATTGTCCTATGCCCGTGAGTGTGGTGTTGATGCCGTCGTTTCCTCCAAACATACTTTCCTGCGAATTTAAAGATGAATCAGAAGAAGCAGATATGTTAGTGCAAAATACCTAGATCTCAACAGTAGTTCGTGATGCAACGTAGCAGAATCCCCCCTCCCTCTAGCGCCAATTGATGGACCTCAGATCCAACTCAGAATATAGGATTTGAAAGGTTTGTATTTGGTTGATTGTATATATCGGTTTACAATATGCTTATCGAATGTAAAGCTCTCGTGATTACAATTTTCCACGGCTCAAGTTCAAAGTTCAAAATCGGATCCCTTTTCAGTTGCTCCCCCTCCTTCTTTTATAGTTCATCGCCTCCTGTAACAGTCCCATGATCCTCTCCCCGGTAATAAAGCCTCATCAATGTGTATTTATTCGGTTCTCTCATTCAAAACATGGAGGTTACTTTCTCTTCTTCTTGGGCTATGGGCTTCTCCTTCTCTTTTGCTTGTGGATCTTCGCTAATGGGTCTTTTCCGGCCCATCAACTTCTTGGATCGGATTAATCCGGATTGGGTGAGGTAGGAACCACCTCCATCAGAGTTAGCCAAGGGGGTTGTTGCGAAATTCAAAGAGTGCAACCTATGCCAAATTCCTCGTGAAGAAAACAGCCAAGCAGACGCCCTGGCTAACCTTGGATCCACGTTGCAGACTACGAAAATGTTAAACATCCCCTTGTTAATGCTATAATGGCCCGATGTCGCCCCCAAAGTACTAACGACACACGAAGAAGTAAGCGATAGCCACAGTCTACAGCACATGGAGCCAACGAATGATTGGAGAACTGCGATAATAGGTTATCTAAGGAATGAAATAGGGTTGGGCATTCAGTTCTTCGGATCGGTTCGGGTTGGTTCTTTCGTTTCTTGGGTAGTTCGGTTCTTAAGTTTTGGTATCCATTTAAAAACTGAAAAAATTTTGGTTCGGTTTGGTTTTTGTTCGATTCGGGTCGGTTCTAGTTACTTGAAATCGGAACCGAAAAAGAACCAAAAATTCTTCGATTTCAATTCGGGTTCGGGTATTTTCGGATAAGTCGGATATTTTCGGGTGGTTTCATATATTTTCAGGAACCTTTATTTTTTGGATATTTTTCGGATATTTCGGTTATTTTTGAGTTTTTCGGATATGTTTGAGTATATTCGGGTATGTTCGGGTAGATTTTTATCGGGTATATTTTCTATATTTCAGATATATTTGGTTATTCGATCTAAAATATTCGAAATATTTTAAGGTATTTAAATATATTTTAGGTATTTTCGGGTACCCGAAATATTTTGGTTTGGTTCGATTCGATTCCGGTTCTTTCCGACTCTATTTTGGTTCCAAAATTTTCGATTCTTTCGGTTCGGTTCTTCGGGTATGGGTAATATGCCCAACCCTAGGATGAAACCTTACCTAGCCTGAAGGCATAATGAATCAAAATAAAACGTAAGGCAACACAATATTTTCTCATTGGAGAAATTCTATACAAGTGATCCTTTGGGGGCCACTCCTCAGATGACTAAGATAGCCCAAAGTGAAACTTGTGTTCGAGGAACTTCACGAAGGTACATGCGGATCGCAGTCGGGAGGGGGGGGGGAAGTCTTGCACTCAGAATTCATAGAGCTGATTATTATTTGTCAACTCTAGGTAATGATGCAAAGCTCAATGTACGCAACTGCGAACGACGCCAAGTGCATGCTCAGGTATCGAAATTGACTTTGGAGAATTTGAAGTCCATAAGCGCCCCATGGCCTTTTGATAAGTCAGGGATGAATATCTTTGGAAAATTCCAAAAGCACCCACACAAATGTTTTCCTATTTGACTGACTATTGCATAAAATGGGCAGAGGCATAAGCATTGAGCCAAATCACTGACATCCAAATATGAAGCTTTTTATGGAAGAGAATCATATGCAGATTCTGAGTCTCTCATGAGATTGTTGCTGACAATGAACCCTAGTTCACGAGCAATGACTTAAGATACTTCTGTAAGACTTGGGAAATTAAGCTTAGCTTCGGCACGCCTCGTCACCCTTAATCAAACGGTCAAGCTAAGTCAAGCAACAAAACCATAGTCAATTTGCTAAAGAAAAGGATGAAAAAGAAGAAGGGATTATGAGTCGATAAACTCCCTAGCAAGCTATGGGCATATCGTACGATAACCAAATCAGCAACAAGAGAAACTCCCTACTCAATGGTCTACGGCTCCGAAGTAGTCGTCCCAGCAGAGATAAAAATTAAAACAACCAAAAATGTTTCCCATGACGAAGAAACCAACGATGAGATAATGGCTTTGGACCTAGACTTTGTGTAAGAGAAAATGGAAGCTTCCATGGTTCAAAATTTGTGTAATAAGCAAGATGTAGCCTGGAGCTGTAACAGGAAGGTCATAATGGAAACTTTTTGGCAAGGTGACTGAGTCCTAAGGCATGTGTTTAATAACACCATGGACAAAGCCGCTAGAAAACTAGCCCCAAGCTGAGAAGGGCTTAACGAAATCACTGAGGTACGAAATGCATGAGCCTACAAACTGCAAGATATGCATGGAAGAGAACAACTTAACAGATGGAATGCCTTGGACCTAAAAATATCATTTCTAGGTAAAACAACGATGGTAACGCCACACCTTTCTTTGCCACATGATGACCAACGCTTTTTTGAATCAATTATGTAATAAAAAATCCTAGCTATTCTTTTATCAAATAAAAAGAAACCTGAGGGTCTTGAAATACGTCTTTGAAAAGAAAAGTAACCCGGCTAACGCCATGTTCCCTTAGAAAATGGCTTCATACGAAATCTTTGATCAGAACCAGGGAAAATCAGAAAACCATCTATGGGAAATTACTCACACGTATAAACAACATGTGTACGAAGTCCTTTTTTGGGGGAATAGGGTACATGCTACTTCTAAAACCACTGGGAAAAGGAAACTAAGGCTACGCGCCCATTAAAAATCCATGCAATGCAGACACGCTTCTATCATGGTCCATAAAATGCGGATACGTTCCCAAACATGGTATCAAGTATGCGAATGAGCCAAGCTTATGGAACATGTTCCCCTCTGTCCATCCAAGCGTGCGATCCATAGTTGCATCACCTAGCGCAAGGGTAAAACCGACGTTACCTAAAAAGTCCACGCGTCCAAGGGACCATGATTCCAAAACGGCCTTGTACCCACAGACCTAGTGCCCATCGAGTCTATAGACTTACCAATGCCAGTACCGCTGATCAAAAACTCTTGGGTACAAGGGTTATGTGCCCAAAAAATCCATGTGTTCATAGGCCTAGTGCCCACTGAGTTTACGAACTTAACTTTAGTAACGCTAACAATTGTTAAAGATTTCTGATTTTCATAGAAATAAACCACGAGCTTATACCAAAAAAGAAAAAGAGAGTCATGTGTTGTACAACCATGGCCTTAAAAACAAAAAACAACATAAAAAGGCATCATTCCGCCTTGGACTCTGAAGTTTCTCCTGATGGGCCATCACCATATTCCCTATCGCCAAGAGCGACACTAGCGTTATGGAGTAGTTTGCGGGTGGTACACCATAGATATGTGCTTGGTGAGTAGTGACACGTTGGTAGGATGATTCCATTTCAACTAGATTCTACTTCAGGTGGTCCCCCACGAGCAAGTCCCTAGTCATCTCTCATCGAGCTATGATATGAGCACTCTCGAAAACAGAGTCAACCAAGGCCTCTAATTTTCTGGCCTTGAAGTAATGTGCCTCAATCTCAGCACGCCTCTTCGCAGACTTCTTCTCTACTGCCTCTGCCTTAGTTCTGGCATGATTCAAGTCCCTGCAGGCTATCGTGAGTGCCATCTCCAAGGCCTCGAGACACCTGGTCGCATTGTTAGCCATCCAACGCTCCCTCGTCAGCTGTTGCTCCATTGCATCCACCTTATGGGGTTCAAAGTTAATTTCTTTGATCGTTTAACCATTGCTTCTCCCAAAGGAAGAGATCATTGGCCAGGTACAAAAAAAAAGTTACTCAAGGAAAAAGAGCCTAGTCAACCAAGGAGTCGAAGGAGCAAAATGAACCTGCATAAGATCAGAATAGATGTCTCAGGGGGATCGACATCGCTCCTCAACCAGTTTGGAGAGGTCGTAGGATAATAACCGTTCCCTGAGAGAATCCTCATCAGGTGTATGGTTTACCGGCGATTCAACCCTAGATCTCTTGGGAGGAGGAGGCGGAGAAGCCCTAGAAGTACTAGCACCAGGAGATTGAAGACCCTAAAGTCTGGCCGCCACTGCTAAGACCTTGGCAAGGCCAATAGATGGAAGATCCTTGGAAGGAGATGTGTTGGCCACATTTTCCCTAGAAAGAACTACAAAGGCTAAACGATGTCACAAATTACATGATTTTCGACTGCGAATCGATTTGTCGAAAAGATAATTTATAAGAATAGTGAAATCGACGGTAGCGTGAAGAGAGAGGAATTCGCAGGGAAGATGTATTATGACAAACTGAAGGATGCAAATATGCGATGGGGACCTTTCGCTTTCCCGCCTATGAACCCTATCGCTTAATGGACCAGATTCACATGGGCCCACACTCTGCCTTGGCAAACAAGCATCAAGTCCATCAATCAGATATGGCCTGCCAGCGTTAATGCAGTCCACCAAGAATGAAGCCATAGAAGACGCCAACATTCACGATAGCCATGGCCCCAGTCAGAATCACTCAACCAATAAGGCTGATCATATACTAAGGCTAAGTTTGGAATCTCATAGAACGAATCTACTCTTCAAATTCTAAACATAAAAAATAAATAGTAGGGGACAGTTGTTGGGGGTAATTTTATTCCCTTAGTATCAAGCCTTAGTTTGATTAGGACACATAAATAACCTCTTTAGTTATCGTGGTAACCAAGACCCTAGCCATGGTCATAACGCCTTGCCATAGCCATAGCTAAAGCAAGGCAAATATTCCCTTTTATGATCTAAATCTTAGAGATAAAGACAATTTCCTTAATGAATAATGTAAATCTTCCTTTTAGCTAAGATAGATTTGAAACTGGTAGTTATTCGTATCTTTTCTAAAAGAATATGGAAATACACCTATACGAATATCTATAAATACTGAAGGAAAAACCCTAATTCAAAGATCTGAAACCTTTTACTTATAGAGTACGAAACTAAAAAAACTAAGCTAAAGATGTGGCCTTAGTCTACGAACATCCATCATTGTAATCGATCACCTTTGCCCATCAATAAAAAATAGGTTTACATCTTTGTTCTTGTTCTCTCTCACTTAAAGAATCACTCAAAAAAAAAACCCCAACACTGAGTATGACTTCTTGAATTTGAGACCATCATTGTAGTGCTAAACTTGATGCATCATTCACGTGAAACTTTTTTCAAACCGTATAATGACTTTTGAAGCTTACACATTGCATTAGAAG
>OVAN01001835.1:0-37615 GCA_900406275.1 Anastatica hierochuntica | reverse complement strand
ATGCGTATTATAAAAGATTCTGCTAGACGTTTTGTGTATGTACATGTGCCATAGAATGTTCAACTCTTACANTAGTTTTCAATGGAAAATCTGGAAAGTGTGCTCTTAACCGAATTATTTGAGCTAGTAACCTCGCAAACGCCAAATTGCGGGTTGATAATAGACATACATGCGACCATCTTGTGGATGCATCTATCAAGACCATGAAATATCTGAAAATCCCACACGGTGGGTGGATAGGCCCACAAATGTCGCTTTATATTCTTTCCAAAAAATTTATTGTTCTTTAGTTTACTTTCACTGGTGATGGGCGAATTATAAGTTTCCCTTGTGAACATGTTTCACACGTGAGATATTTTAGGGACAACTCTTTTATTTTTCAATGTGTAACCATTTGAATTCATTATCAATTTTTGCATCATGTTTGAACCAGGGATAACTTTTCTATTTTTTTCAATGTATGCCCGTTTGGATTCATTATTAATTTTTTTCGGTGAGCATTTTACTTATTGTTTGATTTCGTGTAATGCAAAGAAAAGATCAAAGAAATATAATAGATTCAAGAAACAAATTCATAGCATTCAAGAAAGCCCAAAACACAAAGAACAAAGAAAAACAGAGAATGATGTCGAAAAGAGCAACTCTATTCTTTTAAACAATCTGATATCTCATAGTCCAAGAGATCATCCTTTTAATGATCAAATAACACTTCTCACTGTATTATTTGTTCAATTCTTTTTTTTAAATTAAAATTTAATTAAATAATAAAACTAAATTTTAAATAATAGTTTTATATTAGATGAGAACACAAAAATGTATTCTCACGGATGCGGATGCTTTAAAAATCTTGAATCTCCAATTCAAATATTTTTGTTTTAGATTTTTGTTTGTTGAGAAAACTTTTAAGAACACCATCAGAACACCATCGATTACATTTCTGCGTTTGGTTTCCAATCAACTCTGAATCAAAGTAAAAGTGACACTTTTCTACAATTTGATTGACTGGGCCAAACTAAAAGAGTGAGCCCCGAAAATCAAAAGTGCGGTTTCGAAAGTCAACCAAATGCTAAACCCATTCAATAAAAAACCCTAATTACCATAAGACCTTCTCCTCCATTCGAATTCAGAGACGATGACGATGATGATCTCTCGTCGATTTGCTTCCAAATTCCTTAAACCTTTATCTTCTTCATCCTTCAGATTCTCCCACCATCATCTCCATTCTTCTTCTCCCATAAGAAACCACCTAATTCACGGATCAGAAATTCAAGAGCTTGGTCCCTTGAGATCCTTCTCTGTTTTCATCGCCAACACCAACACTAACAAGCTCCGATCTCAAACATGGTCACCGAGGTATTTCTCATCACAAACCGGAGACGCCGAGGAGCCGAAGATGAAGCATCAGGAGATCGAAGGTCCGACGGTGGAACGCGACGTGTCGGCGTTAGGGAACGAGACGAGACAAGTGTTTGAAACGATGATGAAGAATCTCTACAGCTTAAGTGGAGCCATGGGTCTTCTGGGTTTAACACAACTGATACTTGGAGGTACGATTCTATACATGACTCGATCAGATCCGATGCGAGAAATGACGATTCAGAGCTGTGTAGCTTTTGGATTCCCTTTCGCTATGGCTTTAATGGTGAGAAGATCGTTGAAGCCAATGTATTTCTTCAAGAAGATGGAAGAAGCAGGAAGGTTACAGATTCTTACTTTGACACTTCAAGTTGCTAAAAATCTCAACTTGTTGTTCGTCAGAGCTCGTATTGGTTCAATCTTGTGTGTTGTTGGTTTGTGTTGTGGAAACTTGTACTTCTTGCTATCTCCATGAAAATGGAACATAAGCTGCTTTATTTTGCTTTTGGTATCCATAGAGAAAGAAGAATGAACCATAATGTCATCAATAAGGAGGAATATAAGTAAGTTTGAGATTACAAAATGATAAAGCTCATGCTTCTGGTTTTTTCATTCTATCAGTTTGTTGTATTCCCGTCTGATTTTGTTTCTTTTCGGACGTAAGTGAGACTCCGAGTGGTTGGAGCTGCGATGTTGGTTCCGGTTTCGGCTGAATCGCGCTTCCATTGCATACTCCGGGCTCCACCTCTAACAACACCTCTAACAACAGAACGGCTCCTAAATGCACCAACACCTCTTTGGTATGAGGAGGGTCTTGTGAACCTTCCAGCTCGAGACCATGTCATGCTCGACGCAGCCTCCTGTTGTTGTCCATTGCTTCCTTTCGTAATCTGCATCCATCACAAATTACAACACAACTTATCTGACTGAGATGATAACCATTATTGTTCCTAACGGCTACCGAATGCTAGCTTGGTATAACAGAGTTGAAGACGGGTTTTGATGTTTTTACCTTGAGAATCCGAGACATGAAAGAGGTACCGTCCAGAGACAATGCGTTATCCGCAGCTTCTTTGCGCGAAAACTCGATATGTGCTGATCTGCAAAAGGCAAACAGCTTTGATCATTAAGCTGCCTTCTTAACTGAACATATGAAGACAATTCACAAAGTGTTGTGAGTTGAGACAACTTACCCACTTGGTTGCCCTGTTGCTGGATCTGTAACTATGACAGCTTTAACGACTTCGCCAAACTTGTTAAAATGCCTTGAAAGGCTATCCTTGGTAGCACCAAAATGAACCTGTTTTACGACCAACCACATTCAAATCGATACACCAATTGACAAGATTTTGCTCACAACTCAATTCAGGAGTAAACAAACAGTAAATAATTATTACATTCGCCACGAATATTGTTCGAGAACTGGCATCTTCCAAAGGGCGGGTAGTGGATAATGTCCCTGCAAATGCCATTATATCCTCTTTAGACCAACTTATGCAGAAGAATAAAAGCAACCGGAACCAAAGAAGTGAACTTGTCGATGATAAATGAAATTCCAGTACCATGAATCTTTAGATAGCCCAGACTGATAAATTTAATAACTCACCAGGAACAGATTTCTTAATTGCTGACTCTTCTTTCGCATTGGTAGTAGTTTTTATCTGTCAAAGAACAGCAAGCCAAAATTATCCCAACATAGCCGTGAGTGGCAGAACACGAACAAGAAACTTTCTAGATATTGTAGATTTAGTAGTCAACAAGTTGTAGAAGAAGACTAGCATTGAAATAGCTAGTGCAAGCATGGATCTGAAACATGAAACTTACATTTCCATTCCCAATTGTATCGCCCAGATTTTTATCTGTTGATGATTGTGTGGTAGCTTTACTAGAAACTAATCTGCCTCCGTCCCTATATCTTTGCAGACCGACGTCAGGTACCCTTATCTGCTCATCTAACCTTACCGTGTTCCCTGTACCAACATTACCAGAGAAATTTTGAGTCGTGTGCTTTGGAACTTCGGTATGGTGATTTTGAGAATTCATTCCTTCAACCCTTTTGGGGTCCTCAACCAGACGATGCTGCAGACTTTTGGGATTCCTGTTCCCAAGAAAAGTACTTGGCTGAGACACATTAACACTTGAGCCGAGTCTGCTTTGATTAGACGAAACATTTGACTGCAAGCCAGTGTCAAAACTTGTCATGTTCTCATCATACACTCCATTGTTGTCAAGACTGTGCGAGTATTGATGCTGTACCGGTTCCTGATCTTCGCTAAAATTCATACACTCTGCATTCTCAGGGGAAACTTCACCAAGTACCATATCTTGGTCCATGGTCTCAGAAAAAGCAGTAGAACGACTAATTCTATCAAAGACACTTCTCCCAGATTTTGGTTTTTTCGCATCTTCAGCTGCTTCGGCAACAGCTTTCACAACAGTGGCCATGGGATTCACAGTCCTTGCAACAGACCGAATTTTACGAGCTGGGTCGGGGTCGGCTGAGTCGGGGTCAGCCGAGTCTTCAGTTGATGCGGACACCACTGAACGAAGACGTTTTAATGAGGGTTCAGTCGAATTATTTGACGGTTTTGTTGTGGCCAGAGCATCTCGCACAGCAAACTGAAGCAGCCGACGAGAGACATCAGGTTTAGCCACCCTCTATCAAAGAAGTCAACGAAAACAAAATGAGAGAACCATAACCACTATCCTTCCATTAGATTTACTCAGGACATGCTTTAGAAGACCGGCAAAAGGCAACTCAATAAAACAAAAGTTTAAGATTTACTGAGGACGTCTCACACGTTAGTCCGAAACAAAGCAGAACACAAATGTGCACATTGGCCTAGATTTCATTTTATGGGACATCCTAGTCCCACCCATGAACTATTAGAGCATATTTTCCATTTTTCTAATCCAAGTACTATTACCTGACGATTGCTATTAAAGAGACGACTACAAAATACAGACCTTTTCATTCCGTGAAGCGTCGGTTCTAATCCTTTTCCTGTGAGAATCAGACTGCGGAGATGGAGACCGTTTCTCATATCTTTTCTTGTGATCTCTCTTCTCGTAGTTATGAATTTTGTGAACCTCAGAACTTAGAAGAGGAGGAATGTCAGGAGCATTAGTTGGCTGGCTTCTCCATTGTCTACTTCGACGAGCACCGTGTGCTTTATCTTCATTCTCACTGCTTATCAGAATTGAGCTTTTTATGGTAGGTTTCTCAACGTGAGAACTAGAGTATTCATCCAGACTTTCAGTCAAATGATCCCATAACCTGCATAATTTGAATTCCTTTGAACAAGATACTTCTATAAGGACAAAAAAAGCTTTGATTCACCGGAGGTAAGAACTATTTAAATACCAAGCTACGAAAGAATCACTATCATCTGCAAGAAATATTTTCAATTCGTTCTTCGCTTCCTCTTTCCGTCTCCCATTTCTAAGCAAGACAATCACATACTCCTGCAAAAGCAATATACTTTTAGTGTCATGTTGAATTCTAAAAGACTTCTTCAGCATCACAAGAGCCTTAGGACGTACACTAAAACTCAGCAATTCTAGCTCACAAGGAACACAAACTAACACCATTAAATCTATAGCCTAAAGCTCGAAAAATGGCGAAATCTCTGTAAAATTACAAACCCAGAAAGCACATATCAAATTCACACTTAAATCAATGGCGATTTCCTGAAAAGAATCCGAGAGATTGAATCATAGTGAGGAAACAACGTACCACAAGAGTATCATCAGTATAATCTCCCATGTACTCCTTCAATTTAACCTTCACTGTCTCTTTCAACTTCACAACTCCATCATCACTGAAATCGCCTTTGAAAGTCCGATCATCGACCGTATCGGCGATTCCCATCTCCACTGAAATTCCCTTACGAAGAATGTATCAAAAACCTAAACTTGCCGACGCAATGACAGAACAGAGAACAACAAAATCGATCTATATATATACTTTTCACGCCGTCAAAAACCCTAACCTAAGCGGCGATTGAATCCGATGAACGGAGAAGATTTCGACGAGCTCCGGCTGAGGGTGGTGCTAGGGTTTGGTTTTTTTCTGTCGGAGAAATCCAAAGAGCAACCCGCTCGATTTCTGATTTTATCTATATAAGATGAAACATTACTATGGAGAATAAATAAAATTAGCAGCCCTGAAACTTTTCTTTTAAAACAAACACGGCTGGCCATTTTACCCAAACCCGAATTCGAATCCAAATACTCGAACGAGTTATTAGCGTCGATTAGTTCGGATTTGAGTAATACCCGAACCCAATTCAGACTTGGGTGGATGTTAACAAAAATGGAAGAACTAAAATCTAAATATGAATTCGAAATCCGAATAAGTATTCAAAAACATCCAAATACTTTGATCTAAGAAACTCAAAATATTTGAAAACCATAAATATTCATAAAAGTCAAAAAGACTCAAAAAAAAAAGAATTATTTGAGTATTCGAAGCAGAGTAGTATCCGATTCGAACTCACACGAATTAAACTTATCTGAACTAAATTTGAACCAAAAATAATATTTTTCAAAATTTAAATCCCAAAGCTCCAGCAATAAGCTCTTCACCATGGAGAGCGAAATGATAATTGTGGTGTTTACATTAGTAAAGATATAGTTGTTTGACTTTACTATTTTGGCAAGACCATATGCGATAATGTTTGAAGTGCGAAAAATATAAAAAGATTAAACATCAGAAAAATACTCTTAAGAGCTGTTCAGATTCCGAAGCAAATGTTGGTCATTATTTTGTATTTAACTCCATTGAAATCAATGGCATGCAATACGTGGCAAAAAATATTCAAAGTGGATGTTGTTATCTGACACTCCATTGCCTAAAGCAAAATTTCTAATTTCGAATGAAGGAGATATGTTAGCCAACACTCCTTAAACTATATTGGTGTCTTCTATCTCCCTCAAATAACACCCAACCATACCCACAACTGCACTCTAGGATCTATCAATTTGAAAAACTTTCTCTCTAACGATATTAGGTGTCAAGTATGTTGTGTACAACAACATTTTACCAACACTAACCCTTTCTTCTTCGTGTGCATTTGCTTGACTCCAAAACGCTGCTTCTTGGATAACATGATCCAAAATATCATGGACCGACTCCCGAATATTTTCAAATTTAGATTAAAAATATGAAAAGTCGCTCTTATTAAGAATTCTAAGTTTCATATTTTATCTTTAAAAAATCACATAAATATGACAGAAAAACGTAAATTGAGTTCAAATTATATTAGTTTTAACCAATATGTTATTTATAATATTTAGATTTTTGTAATATATGATAAGATAATGATGATAATTTATAAAGACATAATTTGATGTTTTGCCTATTTCTCTTAACATGTGAAAATAACTATAGAATAAAATAGTCGAATTCAACTATTGTATTTGAAATAAATTGATGTGTATATGCATGTTAAAAATTTCTTGTTGTGAATAAACGTTATATTCGGATGATCACGATGAAATAAAACTAAATAAAATAGATTGACTAAGTCAAAGATTTCAAATTAATTTTGAATATAATTTTGTTTGAATTTTTTGGCTAACTAAATCTTGATTTTGAGTGTAGTTTTATTATGGGAAAAACTAACTATGAAAATTTTGAATGATGGACACAATTTAGAATATGATTTGAAATATTTATGATCGCTCAAAAAATGTGCTATAGAAAGAGATTAAAAAGTATATAAGCCATAACTTTGAATATCCATGTTCCTGTAAAAAATTATAACAATTATAACTTGATTATAAATAAGGTATGAAAAACAAACAGGCACATGGCGCTGATACTTGTTAATTATCTAATAAAAATGTATAGAAGACTTAAAGGGGTGTCATTGGATTTTGTGTTTTAATATAATTGCTTGTATTTTAATACATTAAAAACAGTGTTATTCAATTATGTATTTACTTGATGTGTTTTAGAATACAATAAAAACAGTTGTTATTGAATACTGATTCGTTTTTAACGTAATTTAATCAAAATGGATTTTTATGTATTTACCGATTTAAAACATGAATAAACCAAATATAACCTTTTATTTCTGATTTTGATGTGTTCACATGAAATCATGAATCTGAAACGTGACCAAGACTCCTTATGTAGATATCTTGCCTTCACTAACTTCGCTTACCGCTCTTCATACATAAGTGAGTATTCCTAGAGATGCATTAGAAGAAATTTGTTAGTTGAGATGCGGGAGAGGAATCTTTAAATTATTTGACTAGATTATGCTCGTGGATCTAATGGACGATAACAAAGATCTATAGTTAGAAATCTATTTACAAAATATTATATTGAATTCTTTTTAAAAGGGTTTTATTTTTTTTTACCGTTTGTATAATCAAGAAAATATGTTTTATTATTGATTTATGAATTTTGTTGGATAATAAAATCTATATCAACTAACTAACCATAATGCATTGAGAAAATCATTGAGATGGGTGAAAGGAACTTCTTTTTTGATCAAACATATTCTTCATTCATAATTTAAGCGATTGCAATGATAAATGCAACATCGGATAATCGATGTGCTAGTTCCACAACAAAGAAAACATTACAAAAGATAGGTAGGTGCACAAACTTGATCAAATTTGATACAATGTTGGAGGAGTTAACAAAAGTGCCACTAGCGGGTAGAATCATAGAGAAAAAACACCGCCCTTTAACCTCTTCTAACTTGAACTTAGTCACCGTATATCGTGACTTTGAATAGTGATCCACAACCTCGGTTCTCATGGGAATGAGTCCCGTTGCATCTCTCGGGTCCGTGTAGCCCTTCACACAAGATAACAAACGGTTAGGACATTGAAATTTCTCTTCGGTTTTGGACACCGAAGGAAGAAGTCCTCTAGAAAAGAGGGAGTTTGGTGGAAAGATTCTCTCCTCTAAAGAGGAGGAAGATGAAGGCGATCTCTCCTGGCCCCGACAGGAGGAGGTTTGATAAGACAATTCCAAATAGGAGAAGTCTAAGGGGACTCGATACTCCAAGCTTACACGACGATAACACATAAACCAGCTTCAACAATGGAACAAGCATGGAGATTTCACATAAAGTAAGGTCATAAGCTGGCGTGTGGTTCACTATTTGGATCATGTACTCTTCACAAGTCGATAAGGCAATAACTTCTATGGTCCACATAAACCTTCTGAATTTGACAGAACCGTGCCAGCCTCGTGAAAGTTTAGTGAACCATGGATCATTGAAATCTTCATCATAATCAGTTAAGAATAATATGCCATATATACCTTGCACAACATTTCGAACCCAATCCGACATAAAATCCGTGAACAAAAACAGAGACATAGCACTGTTGAAGTCCATCAAGGTTTGAAGTTCGATGAACCAGTTGGTCTTCATGACAAGATGAGCCAACACAGTGGTCTTTGGGCCTCCTAAGAGTAGCTTTGAGAAATGAAGTTGGGGACTCGCGCTGTTACTCCACGTTTGATAAGAGAGAGATCCATTGGGAGTAATTGTTATGCGCTTCATCGGTTCAATAACAGGAGCTACATCACAACAATTTCTCAGCAGTAGCAAAGCCCCTTGCCGGAAGATAGCACAATCTTTAGGTGTTTCCCGAGAGTTAAGAGCAGACTATTTAGGTTACCACAGTTCAGTCGCAGGCGAGAGGATTAAGGTGGGTGGAGAAGAACAGAACGACAAGGGTGAAAGTCCCTTCCATAAACCGTCAGTACCCACATTTAAGATCAGATCTGAGCCGCGAAAGAGAGTTGATATGACATTGATGGGTCTTTCAGAGATTTGGACATTGCGAGATCCAGGAGCCCACCGTACGTTATCAATGGTCACTAAACTCCAAGCTGATAAATCAGCATCGAAACTCAGCCGGAGATGACTCATTGTCGGAGTCTCGTACCAAGAACGTTCACCAATCCTAGTTAGGACTAACCCAAAACTTTGGACTGAGAGCAACGAAGAACAAACTATAAACAAAACGAAACAAGAACACCATCGGCAGCAGCATGAACCGGAGCCGCCGCTGCGAGACGAGGAAGACGGAGAGGAGCAGAGATTTGACAGGAATTCACCGATACAAAAGACAATAGAACCGAGAAAGACGCAAGCAGTTGAGATGCGGCGACGCCGGCGGCCTAAACCACCGTCGGCGCCGTGAAACATGGCATCCAAAGCTTTCTCGATATCCGCATCAGGGAGCGTATGCGGCTAGGGTTTTATCTTTCTTTCTCTGGGTGAAAAGAACTTCAAAATCAAGAATACGTAGACGAGGTGATTTTAAAAAACAAAGAAATACATAACAATACAATACAATGAAACACAAAAAATACTATGCTCAATCTAGTAAATTCATCCAAACACATTAGAATACTTTCAAATCCAAATACATTGAAATGCTTCCAATTACTAAATCTAATACCTATCCCAAAAAGCTCTATATTTGTAAAACAATTTTTTTTAAAAAAACTAAAATATCTATTTTATACAATATTTAACTCAAAGAAGTTTCTAACTCAACTTATACAACAATCCACCAATTTTTCTACTCTCCTCTCCCGTCCCGAGTTGATGTTTGACATTTAAACAAATCGTGTGTATTTGCACACTTTATTGGACAAAAATTAGACTTTTCTATTAATAGAGCTAGGTTATATACGTGTTGTGATAGACATTTTAGGCATCGAATTACAATGATAGCTGCATGCGTGATATAACTCTCTTTTCTCACGAGATATATCTTTTTGTTTACGAGCTTAGATTCACATGACTACTATAGTCACATAAAGAGAACTTAGCAATGAAATATATTGAAATACACTTGTTGTGAGCACACAAAAAATATATTACGAGTAGTTGTTGGATTTTGTTATGTGTGATTAGGACTAGACAAATTAACTAGAATCAAAAAATGGAAATTGAGTCCAAAAAGTTGAGAAAATATCCGAACGATTTTATGTTTTGAAAACTGAAAAAACCAGAATCGAAATGAACCGGAAATATCAATATCCAAATATACAAGAATATTCGAAAATGTCCAACAATATTCGAAATACCGAAAATTTATACCCAAACACTAGTTACTTTGTCAATTGAAATTGAACCGAATCCAAACTGAAACCCTCTAGATTTTAATATGTTTGAAAATTTAAGATCTGAACAAAAAAAAAACCGAATATTGACCCTGTGTTTGTAACGGATGCTTAAAATCTTTTTCATATTACAAAAACCGATGGTTATTTTGTCAATCAAAATCGAACCGAATCCGAACTGAAAACCTTTAGATTTTAATATGGTTAAGTGGTTACCATCTCTGTTGGTCAAGCTCACTTACCTGAATTCGAACTCGGGGTGATGTCTTTTTCAAAGAACTACTAAACCAACCACTAGATTGATGACAAAAATATAAAAATATGATTCGAAAATTTAGAAACTAAACCAAAAAACCTAATGGTCACCTTTGTGATTGCAATGGATGCTTAAAATCTTTTAATATTAGAAAGACCAATCAAAACGTAAAAAATAATCCATACAATACAACTCAAACACGTAACAGGCTAACACTTTTTATACGCCAAGCAAATCTTGTCGAGAGAAATTGGAGATTATGCGTTGTGACGCACATCAACAAAACAAATACTAATAATTTAACATCGTTGATGATAAGTACTAATAAAAATCTCTACCACACGAAACCAAAATAAACACATTCGTAAAAATTTACCAAAAACACCCTTCGTTTCTACCGAATCTACATACACATACCACTCAATAATAATCAATAAGATTACATCCGAAAAGCAAATTCATGAAGAACACAATATATAATAAATCATTCACTAATATAATTCAAAGTAGAAAATGAAAAATAAATTGAGGTTGAGATTTAAAAATCAAGACAGAGAAAAGAAAACTTTTTATGATCTTCGTTACAAAAACAGCATCAAATCGATGATGACTCTTGAGCATCTTTCTCTCTTTTTTTTTTGTTCTCGATCTTTATAGATCGGAGCTTGAAATGAACCACCGTGATTTTGAAGATTCCATGTGGAAAATTTTAACTTAATTTAACCATCTTCGCCGCCTTGACGACGGGATTTTCCCTCGCGATTGCTTCGCGGCCGGCGGTTTTGTAGTCGTAGCTACAATCATGTCGATCTGAGTAACGGTGTTCGGAGCAGAAAAGCTCACCGCAACGGCATCGGAATCCGGTTAATCCAACTTTCTTCCGGCAACCGGAGCATCGGTTAACGATCTGTTGATCTCTCTTCACCGGATCGATCTCTCTGTTACGGATCACGGTTTTGGCTGGTGGTGACGATCGGAGATTGACGGATCTCGCCGATCTCTTTAAGATTGAGCCTGGATCTACAGCGGCGGAGGCGGCGGCGGATGCGTTGAAACATTTCTGACACATGTTGTTGGTCGCTGGATTAGCTGTAACGCCGCAGTTATTGATGCAGAGCGTCGGGGTTGTCGCCGTCGTCGCCGTTATAGGTTCGAGTACTTTGAACTCTGTTTCTTCCTTCTCCGTTCTCTGCGCCATCTATTCCGATTTCTTTCTCCGGCGAGAAACGATTTGAATTGAGAGAGAGAGAGAGAGAGAATGAGAGAGAGAGACGATGGAAAATGGAGGCCACATAGAGACGCGTTTCGAACTCTTATCGTCTCTCTCCACCACCCCCACTTTCCGTCTACTTTGGAAATGACGAAAATGCCCTCGCTACTTTCGCTTAATTACAGAATTATTTTTAAATATTTTTCAATGATTCTAGAAATGGCTTATGACACCATACAGCTGACAACAATATCTTTCTTTCTTTTTTTTTTTTTGGAAGAAAATAATTCTTTTTCTTTTTTTTCTTTTTTTTGCTATTTCTGATTTTCTTTGAGTATACTCTAAATAATTATTTAGTTATTTATTAATTATAGTTGAGATATGAGAAGGAGAGAGAAATTGATGCTATATGATATGGGCCAAGTTGTTTTATAAAAATGTATAGTTTATCGCTAGAAAAAAAAATAAAACAATTCATGTTCTTCTCTGGCTTGTAAATAGATGTATAAAGTGATAATCCTTCCGTCTTTCAAAAAGTGTCGTTTTGAAATTTTAATTTTGTTTCACAAAGAGTGTTTTTTTACATTTTCGATGCAAATTTATAAGCGAAATTTTGGCTTTAACCTCATTGTTTTAATGTATTAACTAGAGAGAAAATTATTTTAAAAATATTAATGAAAGACAAATAAAACTTTTTAACAGTTTTCTTAATATGTGTGAAAAATGTTAAAATGACATTTTTTGCGAAACAGAGAGAATATATGATTTAGTAAGAAGTCAAAAATATAGTTAACCATTTAGTTATTATCACATGAGAAAAAAAACTATACTCGTGTTAGAGGTGTTGACTTGGTTCGGATACGTGTAGTTTTTGAATAATGCTTTTTTAGGACATGTTAAGAGTTTTGTTTGTAGAGAATCGGTAAAATTACTTCTTCCATCCCACAACTATTGATTTTCTGAAATTTTCAAGTATATTAAAAAATTTGCATTTAATAAATTATATAAATAATAATGTTAGTTGTTTATTTTTTTAAAGAAAATATATTAAGAATAAAAAAATATCTTAAAAAAATAGAAAATCAATCTTTATAAAAAAAAAGCGTAAAACATCAATTTTTATAAAACGGATGGAATATTATTTGTAAAAAAAAAAGGTTATAGGGGTTGATACTTTCACAGAAAGCAACATGTGACGAGGGTCTAACTCTGCGTCCAACATGTCAATTTGCATAAATATTATTAAGTTTAAATATAAATTAATACTAACTTAGCGGATGTATAATATATTTTTTTTTATTTGTCTGAAAAAATTGTAAACAACACCTATATTGATACATATGAAGTGTATATACAATGGTTAAGGCATTATGCTCTTGCTAGGAGTAAGGTTGGTCGGCTCAATATTATTACGATCTCTAGGGGGAAAAATTAGTTTTATAATTTTAAAGTTTTAAAAATTTTGGTAAAAATAAGTTTTTCTAAAAAAGGTTTGAAAATTTTAACATTATAATTTGTTATAAAACTAAAAAAACGTACATGTTGAAAATTTTCTATTCTTTTCGGTTGATAAAAATATTATTTTTTATTTGTTGGAAAAAAATTTGGATCTCTAATTATTGAAACATCCAACATGAGTTGGACGATCGCACCGGTTGTCCCCTAATAAGTCGGTCATGACTAGAAAAAGCGCAGATCTTCTTTAATATATTATTATTTTATATATAAGATTAGAGAGATACAATTTATTATAAAATTTGTAGTCCATGAACCAATATTGTATTACATTTCTTTTGAATTTTATACTCATAATTATACTAAATTTTTATCTCATTTGTTTTCTACTAATTATTATTTCTTTTTTTTCATCCCAATTTCAGTTTTATAAAATTAAAAATATTTTTAATTTATGATTTTAGTTTTTTATTTTACACTTATTTTTCTAAAGTTCATCACTTTTCATGCTTTACGTTTTCTTATTTTATTTTGTTTCAATTGTTTTTCTTTATATTTGTATCGTCTTCTTTATTAATCATTTGCATAATTTTTTTTTTTTCTTTTTTATTTTCTATAAATTTTCCACATCATTTCTTAATATTTTTTGCCTTACATTTTATAATTTAAAGTCTTTACGTATTTTAAAATAAATTGCAATGTAATATTTAAAACTTAGACCTCTTGTTAATCAATTGCTTATTCTAAATTTATATATTTTGTTGTCGTCATTAACGGTATCTTTTACTCGAAAAATGACATTGTTATTGGAAATAATTAATCTTCACATAACTGCAATATTTATCTTACTTTTTACATAATTTAGTTTTATTTACAAATAGTTTTTGTAAAGCTACATGCGAATATATTAAATTTACGAAGATTAAAAATATATAAACTATTAAATTAATATTAAAATACCAAATAAATGTAACAAATATAATTTTATTATTTTATTTTAAATAAAATATATAAAATAAAAAGTGACCATCTCTTATATGCAAGATGCTAAAAAAAGGCAGTATGAGTACATGGGCAAATGGTTTGCGTGAAAGGTGCTTTGAGTCTCAATGATCTTTTCTTTCGTTTCCACATCGAGACAACACATAAGTGGATGGTTGTGCTGGGCCAAACTGCTTCGTTTAGCTTTTTATAAATGCAAGCTGCAATTTAAACTACTTTTCCTAAGATATTAAATAATTATATATGTTTGTTTATTGCATATTTAGTAGTTGGATTTTTTTGGTAATTATATATATAATTATATATGTTTGTTTATTGTCTTGAGGTAATTGGAGTTTCATATGAAATTAAAAAATGAATTCCAATATAATTTTTATCCACATATTATAATCACTAAAAAGAGAAAGTTTACATCTTTTATTTTCTTATTATATTATTGTCACTTTCTCCTGAATTTCTTCTCACTGATATATTTAAACTATTTTTTTCCCCGTAAAAAATTAGCCCTTAAAGTTTAAAAATATATCAGTCACGTTCAATTGCTTCTTGGATATGTGTCTAAAGTCGATTTTGATTATCATCATAACATGTTCAATAGGGGTGCATTTGAGTTTTAGATCATTTTCGATTGGGTTCTGCTCGAATTTCGAGTTTTGGATCCACAACACTACGTCTTGTTTGTGTATCTTCATAATTCATGTCGTGTTCGATTTGAGTTATTTGGGTTCAAAACGAATTTAATATCATAAGTGAAATCCGAAACGATTTCAGTTTCAGTTTAGACTCGGTTTAATTTTTTCAGATTTTTACATATTTTTCGGTATTTCCAGTTTTAAGCTTTAGAGTTTGAATTTAGTTTAGATTGCAGTTTTTCAGATTTTTTAATATCTATTCGAATCTGATTCGTTTTCGCGTAATATATAATACCCAAAATATCGTCGGACCGGATCCATTCATGTTTTTAGAAATCGATTCGAATAAGAATTTGAGATTTAGGTCGGTTTAGATCGATATTCCGGGTTCAAATTTTTTTAGGCGGCCGTAATTTAGATCCAAAGTCGAAAGAGAACAAATTTGGATTTGCAATTCTTTTTCTTGAAATTATATTTGGTCATAAAGGGCATATATTTCTAAGAATATACAAACCGACCAATTTTCTCCTTTATAGTACCGCCTTTTAAACTCATGGCCGACCATAGTTATCACTTTTACAACATCATTGATCATGGGATGGGAGTTCAACTCCACTTTCACAAAAAAATGAGTTGAGGAAAAAAAAACTTATTGGACTCCACTACTAAAATCTGATTTAACCATTCAACCACAATAAATTGCTTAGCTTCATAAAAATAATTTAAATATCACTAAAATAAAATTAAAAGATGTTAATATTTTTTATCAAAAATTTCACAAACGCTAAAATGATATTTAAGAATTCAAAATTTTTTTTTGTGGTATGAGTTTAGATTATAGAATTTAAAATAGAGTTTAATACTTATTTTGTACTTCGTCTGTTAAGTGTTTTTAGATTTTTGTTTTTGTTCCATTTTATAAGTGTTTTTCAAATATCTAAATAAATTTTTATTTAATTAAATAATAACTAAAAACGTTTTTATTGGTTGAATTCTTTTTGTTTAGATATAAATAATATTTTTCAATACAAAAAGACAAGATTATAAATTTTTCATTTTATCTTAAAAGACTTGCATAATAGAACAATGGAGTATAACTTTAGTAAAAAGTTGTAATAACAATTTTTAAAACAACTTAAAATTTAAAAATTATAATTTCAGAAATTGCTATATCCTCATTCAAAACTTTTTTAAAATAATTTTTGAATATACGAATAATTATATATATATTTTAAATTATTCTTGAAAAATGGAGAAACTTTGCTAATTTTGGGAGAATAAACCGCCTAAAACGTCGGGTTGTTATTGAAGGTCAATGCCTAAACAGCTAAACTCGAAATCAAATTGAAAAAAAAAGCATTCGACGAAAAGAAAAGAAAAAAAAGGAGAGAAAACTTTAGAGAAATCGAGAACATCAAATATGAAATTCTTGCAAAGTCGTTGCTAAAATCTTTTGTATTATCATCTCTCTTCTTCTTCCTTCTAATCCAACCGGAGTTACGATTTTTCCTTCGTATCGTAACTCCTCTGAAACAAATCTGTTTCCGATCTCCATCTTCTTTGGATTTTTTGTTTGCGATTTCACATTTCGAAAAGTTATGATCTAATCGATCTTCCAGTCCGTGAAGAGAGTTTAAAGGAATTGATTTGACTAACTATATCACCAAAGTGCACTTATCTTTTTCGGTTATTTGTCTACAGAGAACTCCGCATCAAATTTGATTCGTTTTTGGCGGTGTTGAAAAGATTCTTGAAGGGGGGAGAGATTATGTGAGTGATGGTATCAACAACTATTTTGCGGATGGTAGCACCATGTTGGAGGCGACCTTCTGTGAAGGGAGAACATTCAAATAGACATGGAGATGTTAATGGAAGATGTGATGGTCTTCTTTGGTATAAAGATTCAGGGAACCATGTTGCCGGAGACTTCTCAATGTCGGTGATTCAAGCCAACAATCTTCTTGAAGATCATAGCAAACTTGAGTCAGGACCCGTTAGCTTGTTTGATTCGGGTCCTCAAGCTACTTTTGTTGGTGTTTATGATGGTCATGGAGGTCCTGAAGCAGCTCGGTTTGTTAATAAACATTTATTCGATAACATTCGAAGTATGTTGCGGTTTCTTCTTTATGTGTTGTTCTTGTTACTGCTGCGGAGTTAGATATGCTTAACTTTGGTTGATGCTTCTTTTGAATGCAGAGTTTACATCGGAGAATCATGGAATGTCTGCTTCGGTTATAACTAAAGCGTTTTTAGCTACAGAGGAGGAGTTTCTTTCTCTTGTACGGCGACAATGGCAGACAAAACCGCAGATTGCTTCTGTTGGAGCATGTTGTCTGGTAGGGATCATATGTAGTGGATTGTTGTATATTGCAAACGCAGGGGATTCTCGAGTTGTGCTAGGAAGATTGGAAAAAGCTTTTAAAGTTGTTAAAGCGGTTCAATTATCGTCTGAGCATAATGCAAGTCTTGAATCTGTGAGAGAGGAATTGCGGTTGTTGCATCCAAATGATCCTCAGATTGTCGTCTTAAAGCACAAAGTTTGGCGTGTGAAAGGTATTATACAGGTAATAGGAAAAAGAGAGATTTTAGGATTGCAGAATCGAAGATTTTCTTTAGCCGAGTTCTTGTTTTTGAAACATTTTGAATGCTTCTTGAAGGTTTCGCGGTCAATTGGTGATGCGTATTTAAAGAAAGCAGAATTCAACCGGGAACCGCTATTAGCGAAGTTCAGGGTGCCTGAGATTTTTCATACGCCGATTCTTAAAGCAGAGCCGGCAATTACAGAACATAAAATCCATCCGGATGATCAGTTTCTTATATTTGCATCAGACGGCTTATGGGAGCATTTAAGTAACCAAGAGGCTGTCGACATTGTGAACTCTTACCCGCGTAATGTAAGGATTCTACTCGCTCTTTCCTTCGGTCTCTTTTACTTCCGTTCTTTGTGGCATATAGATTTGATAAACATATGAGTTCAGGGAATTGCGAGGAAGCTTATTAAAACCGCTTTAAGAGAAGCTGCAAAGAAGCGAGAGATGAGATATTCGGATTTGAAAAAGATAGATAGAGGAGTAAGAAGACATTTTCACGACGATATAACAGTCATTGTTGTGTTTCTTGATTCGCATCTCGTTAGCCGAAGTTCATCGCGGCGACCTCTTATCTCCATTTCAGGTGGTGGTGATTTGGCTGGACCTTCTTCTTCTTGACTCACTCACACCACACACAATCTCTATATATATACGCATCATATCCACTATATATAAACACATTGCAGAAGAAATACTTTCAAGTTACTTCTTTGTTCTTTATATATAACAAAAACTTTCTTTTTTAACTCGGTTTTTAATTCATCACTAAGAAGAAAAGAAAGAGTTTGAGACACTAATGTATAGGTCTTTTGAAAAACTGAGTTTTATTATGAAGAAGCGATTTCACTTTGTTTGGAATATTTCTACTACTTGCTGCATCATCTACCATGTTTGTGTTGTGAAACCAAGTCGCCAATTAAACTCGAACTAAGCAAGAAAACTGAACAAAAACTCGATTGAGGCAAACGTTCATTTACGGTTTTTAGGTTAATCGTGTGATTAGTTACCAAGTTTTTAAAACTGGTATTTATAAGTTTTAAAATCCGATTCCTATTTACATTTAGAATTACTGTATCACCTCGTCCATTCCTTATGTGTCTCCGACACTTTTTTTTTAAAGACCCGTGGACTTATTATGTCTGACGGACGAGAGCGTTACTTCAAGGAGACTTTTGTTAGAGTGTTCGAAAAAGTTCCACATTGAAAATGTAGAGAATACAATCCTATATATAGAATCATGGACCACTCCACTGACAGACAATTGATTTTGATTTGGAAGTCCACGATTCCTAATATGGTATTAGAGCCAGCCTAACAGACGATTTTCCACAAAACGTTTTCCGATATTCAAAATAGCCCGCACAAGTGGTTCGTTATGTTGTTATTTGAGATGTTGTGCGTTGTCCCGTTCACATCTTAAGGAGGCTTATTAGAGTGTAGAAAAAGTCCACATCGAAAGTGGAGAGAATTATACACTCCTATATATTGGATGATGAGCCACTCCATTCATAGCCAAATGGTTTTGAGTTGGAAGCCCATGATTCCTAATAGCTTTAAAGAACTGATTTACTATTTTGCAAATTACCGCGTGATATTTTTTGTGATTTGTCACCATTCGCATGATTCATAATCTCACATGTTCTAGTATTGCTTAATTGTGGAATTTTATAAAGGCAAACGACTAAAAAAATAAATGTATTTTGATGATATAAGTAATCAAATCACTTATTTTAAACTTTCCTCACAAACCACTATTTTATCGGTAAACTAGAGTGTTATAATTAGTTTCCTAAAACTAATTAGATATCGCACCGTGAGACTTGTGATTCGAGGAATATGTTATTTTACTAACATACTGAGATTTTTTTTTGTTGACCAGGAGGTTCAGAATTCATGGGACCCTAATCCCTTAGGGCGGGGTCAGACCAGATAAGATATTCGCGTTTGGCGAGCCAACCCCTCCCAACGTAGTTCGAACCCAGGACCTCATATTTAAATCGAAAAATTCTTATCACTGGGCCAACACTTTATTGGTAACATATTGGGATTTAAGTCATCGTTAAAATCAACATCTAGTTTATAATAGAGCAAATGAGGTAAACAAATGAATTTTCAAATCTGATCGGAATGAATTTAGAGCGAGGACATCGGAAATTAATAAACCCATACATTATAGTAGAAGAAAAAAAGACAGCTCCGTGAAACTGGATCTTGACCCCTGGGCATGTGATGGACGTTGAATCATGTCGCAAAGCTCATAACCCAAGACAACTAGATGACCATAAACAATATTTTCTGGTGAAGGTTATATGTGAGCGAGGTTCTAAAATTCGCTAGGAGTTAGTCGACTAGGATAGACTTAGCGTCTAACTAAAAATCGAAGATTATATACAAATTAATCGAGACTAATTTTTGGATTATTTTTATATTTTTTAATTTAATTTAACATTTTAAATATATAGTAAACTTAGCATTGTGATTTTTTTTGTTACTTGTTTTAGACAAAAACTAACTAATTAATATAATTTTTAATGATCATAATATATTCTTCTAATTTTACATGCTAGTTTTAGTTAAAAATCTAATCTGATAAGTTAAATAGTATAATATTTTAAAAAATCAGGCTGACGAAGAATCTAATCGGACGACCACCACATAACGGATTCGCAGAAGAATAATCGGTCTGGACGGATATTTTTAAAACAAGGTATGTGAGATACTTACCAAAAAAAGTACAACGTAAAATTTTTGTATAAAAACTAAAATAGTTCAAGTTTTATCGATGGACGATGGTAATAGATATGGTCTTAAGACACCGGGCCGGTCCGTTGTGGTCTGATTTGCCGACAAAAAAAAATAGCCTTAAGAAAATGCAAGATAAAAAGGCCAGAATTTGGACTTTGGACAGAGCAGTGGAGATGCTTAAATGTTTCCGTAGGACCACATGAGTCACATGAAAAAGTATTTATGGAGGAGACCAACCATATAGTATTTGTTTTTTTTTTGGTTAAATAATTGTCTCTAATAATTGATAAATTATTAATCATAGTTACTTATATAATGCTTTGATGATGTGAAGTTTTGTAGTTTCAGTAATGGAATAATCATCGTGATTGCTATAATATGGCAAAACACCTAGGGAAATTGAAAAATTATCCTCCATAAATCCATATATACATGGCTCTTGTGGCTAAGAAAATATATGCATTTTGGTTTTGCCGTATTACAACAACTGCCATAATGCTTTAAGATTAATGTAAACGTCGAATAGTTCACTCACCAGATTCTTCAGGCATTTAAAACATGATATAATTTTCTGTTAAGTTATATCGACTTCCAATTCAAAAAAACAAAATATATGCGACTTGTTACGCGAAGAAACAAAATAATTCTACTATGATATAGTATGATAACTATTTTTTTTTACATATAAAATGTTAAACTTTATTTCCGATCTTTTCGTTTTTGAAAGAGATACAAAAGACAACTAATGATATACTAATCAAAAGAAAAAGAAACATGTACCTATACAAAGAAAAACAAAAGAAACATGATCGTAAAAGCGCCAAATCGCGAAGAAACTCCGACGACTCCAAAAAACATGAAATAAAATATTCTAACGACGTTTTAAGACACGAACTCTAATTTCTCTAATTTCTGACGACGTCCGAAAACACGAAGGAATGGTAGATTGTTACCGGTTAAAACTACCGAACTACAATGAACTTAATTTACAGGATCATTTGTTGGATACTCGATCCATACAAATAGATCAAACATTTTAAAAAGGTAAAAAAAACTGACATAGACACATGATCCTACTCTTTATGATACAATAAATGAATGGCATAAGAATATATTAGTAACCATAATTTACATAACAATTATAATATTCACATGCACATGCTCATGATACCATGCACATGCAATCTCTCTCCTTTTCTTTTCTTTCAACATTTCTATATAACCAAATTTTTCGCATCACACCACTCTCTTCACTAACAAAAAAAAAAAAATTCAAAAATGACAAAGTTGTTGGCGTCGCCGTTTAGCTCATTACTCGCCGTCGTTTTAATCTCCGTCATCTCCGTCGTCCGATGCTGCTCACCTTCCGATCGGACGGCTCTCAATGCTTTCAAGTCATCGCTAAGCGAGCCAAACATCGGCGTTTTCAACACCTGGTCCGAAACCACCGACTGTTGTAAAGACTGGTACGGTATTAGCTGCGATCCGGATTCGGGTCGGGTCACGGATATATCTCTCCGGGGCGAATCCGAAGACGCGATTTTCCAAAAAGCTGGCCGGTCGGGTCATATGACCGGTTCGATTGACCCGGCGGTTTGCGATTTAACCGCGCTCACTTCCTTCGTCCTCGCCGACTGGAAAGGAATCTCCGGCGAGATACCGACGTGTATAACGACTTTAGCTTCTCTCCGTATCCTCGACCTCGCCGGTAACAGAATCACCGGCGAGATTCCGGCGGATATCGGAAAACTCACGAAACTCGCTGTTTTAAACCTCGCGGAGAATCGGATGTCAGGCGAAATACCGCCGTCGTTGACGTCACTCGCCGAGTTAAAGCATCTCGAGTTGACGGAAAACGGAATCTCCGGCGAGATCCCGTCTGATTTCGGATCGTTGAAGATGTTGAGCAGGGCGTTACTGGGTCGTAACGAACTAACCGGGTCAATTCCAGAGTCGATTTCGGGTATGGATCGATTAGCGGATCTGGATCTATCCAGTAACCATATCGAAGGTCCGATACCCGAATGGATAGGGAACATGAAGGTGCTCTCACTTCTGAATCTCGATTGCAATTCGTTAACCGGTCCAATACCCGGTTCGTTACTTAGCAATTCCGGTTTTGGAATTTTGAATTTGAGCCAAAATGCGTTGGAAGGATCCATACCCGACGTATTCGGGTCAAAAACCTATTTCGTTTCGCTTGATTTGTCGCACAATAGCTTATCGGGTCGGATCCCTGATTCGCTGACGTCAGCTAAGTTTGTGGGCCATCTTGATATTAGTAATAACAAACTTTGTGGGCCTATTCCAATGGGTTCTCCTTTTGATCATCTTGAAGCGTCGTCGTTTAGTGACAATGAGTGTTTGTGTGGTGGCCCTTTGATGAAGACATGTTAAAGTTAATGAAGATTTTTTTTTTTCAAGTTTCATGTTGCTATTTGGTCGTCGTATCAAATATGTTGTTACTTTCTTTTTTCTTAATTTACTCTTTTTTTCAATTCTTCTTTCAAATTTATAAGTTATGCAGCTAATATGTTTGTATTAGCAATCGAAAATGTTGTATGCTTAAAAGCATTGTTATAGATCTTTAATGTTTTAGAAGCATATAAATTTTTGGTTCAAGCATAGAACTCAACTCATGATGTTGAGAAGACAATTTTTCCAGAGCAAATTCTAGAGAGAAATTTGAGTAAAAATTCATCTCGCTAGGCTCGAGATTAGACCAATCCACAACCTCACGCGACTGTTAGAACCCGTTTCAACACCACTAGACTTTAATTCATTTGTCAAGCCAAATCTTGAGTGTGTCCTTTCTTTACGGAACTAAACATTATGTCTTGTCTGACTCTCTATTAGTGTGATATTGTCCGTTTTGGATCCATGTGTAGAAAAGACGGCACGAATTTGGTTTTAGATTCCAAAATACTTATACTAGTTGGACTTAGACTCTATTTATATATCAAACAATTTTTGTTTTAACTTTCTATGTGAGACTTTGGATCGATCCAACAATCCTCCCCTCAAACCAAAGACCACGAACACCAGAACCTCTCCTCCAACAAATCATTTTGTCATCCATCTTGTACCACTGTTATCACCAACGAAACCCGCCGACTAACCTGACCGATGATTAAGAAGACTTTCGACACAAGGCACTCGATACCTTTAGATACACAAGGCATCTGACACCTTTAGATTGCGAAATTACTTTTGAAAGTCTCCTCCTACATAGTCTATATCCACTTCTCTGGGTAGAGAAAAATCCGCACAAATTTGATTGTAGATACATTCTCAAAAGTCCTCATACTTCCGATATGGGACTTCAGATCGATCCCAACAAAAACACTTAACTATATGATAATTAAAATCATTTAAAAGCAGCTAGTAGTAATATTAAAATAAGATTACAAGCAAACATTTTCTTAATCCTGATTTCTTTAAAACAAGGATCATTAAGCGCTGTCTTTCTTTTCAGAATTATTGAAAATGATGGAAGACAACTGTGAAACAAGAGAAAAAAATAATTGAACTTTGAAACTTCTATGTTTCTCAGTCGCAAGTTTCTCCATGCAGAAAGACTTCAAAAAAAAAAAGAGTAAAAGCAAAATTAAAAAAAAAAACGGGAAAAAACCAATTTCATAGTTTTTTTCTTTCTTTTATGCACATTTTAACTTCAGTCTTCATCTGTTATCTCCTCTCCTTTGTCCATCTTCTCCTTATGCCATTTACAGAATCCTTCAACCAATGCATCTTTCATCCACGCGTGCCTGCAACTCTCTACAGCTTCTTCAATTGTCAGCCATGTCCTTGTTCTAGTCTTTTGTTCCGGCCACGTCTCTAGCTCTTCTTTCACATACAACGCGTACATTGCCGCTTTACATAAACCTTCCGGGCTAAACTCATCTTGATGTGTTTTGCTCTTGAACTCATAATCTCCCAACGAATCCTGCAAAATTCCAAACATATTCAGCATCACCAGCTGCTAAAAACTAACATAGGGTATAGACGAAAAAGTTCTACCATTAAAATCCCGCGGACTCCTGCTTCTTCAACTGCTTCCCTCACCGCAGCTTCCCTAACTGTCTCATCATTCTCCCACCCTCCCTATATAACAACCGCGAATCACATATGTTACTTTGTTTACCAAAAAGAGAGAAGTAATGGCATTTGCTCGTTCTGTACCTTGGGAAACAAAAGTCCCGGTCCACTAGATGAGCTGATCATCAACACTTGAATCACTTTCCCAGATCCAGAATTACCATCTTCATCAGAACTTACATACCTAAACGGAATACACCTATAACCGCACAAAACCTCGAACTTGTTAAGCAAAGATCCATCATAATTAAAGACAATACATAACCAAAAAGATCAACTAAACCACTGCCAAAACAATCACACAACAAAGATTCAGCATTTCAACACTACCAAATCCTCTTGCCCAATATCCTAATTCTGCATCTCGCTATCATCTATTGTCTGTATGAATCTGATTCAAAGAATCTCCAATCGTGATGATGAGTATAATCAAAATCAAATCAACCACACAGAAACTAAAGGAAAAATCTCAACTTTTTTGTATACCCATCACAATCAGTAGACCCACAATCTTCAAACATGCATATAGTATCATAAAATTAAGAACGAATCACAATTAAAAAAAAAAACCAAAAGCATGAGCTTCAAAGGAACAACAATGGTGAATCAAAAGTACCCAGCTACGAGACGTGAACCATCTTCATACCGCTGCTGGAGCCGACCCGTACGCGCGACCAAATCACACATCACAACTCGAAATTTTAACAAGAGAAAAAAAAAATTTTATAGCTAGAGCGAATTCGAATTGTTAGCCATCAAAACATCAAAACTCGAGACAATAATCTTCTTCACGCCTCTTTTGGATACCAAGAAATGCGATTCTACCTCCACCATTGTTGTTTCTCCTAAGTTATTCAACGGTGTAGAAGAGATCTCCCCATTGATCTGATCTGACGGCTGGGGTTAGATCTAGGGTTTGGGTGAAGCTTCTCTCTCTCTATAGATTTGTATCCAAAAAAGACGAGTTTTTTTTTGAAGGAGGAGATTTGTTTTCGAAGGAAAAAAAATGTAATTAAATTTTATTTTTGTATCGATCGGGCCATTAAGAGAAGGAGCAAACCGAGAGCGCGAAGAACGGATCGGTACAGTCAGCAAATCACGTGGGTTATTGGGCCCATACAAAATTATAGATGTTAGATATGGACATATTTGGTTCGGTTTCGGTTATTTCGATTCGAAAGTTTAAAATTCATATTAGAGCTGATTCGAATCGGTTTGGTTTCGACCCCAAATCCAAAGTTTTTGGTTTGATTTGGTTTCCGTTCGCTCGATTCTTTTTTCGGAAACGAAACAGAAACCGAACCGTAATTTCGATTTTTGTGTTTTTAAATTGGTTTAAAACCGATTAGGTTTCCAAATTTAAAATTCATATCGAAAACACTTCCAGTTCTGGTTCCAAAATTTAGGATCTATTCAGTTATCTTCGGGAATCGAAATCCAGAAGCAAAATCGACAATTCAGTTCGGTGTTTTTCGGTTCGGTTTCTTCGGATTTTGGTCAATATGATATTGAATCTAGGAAAGTTTTAAAATTAGGAGGACCAGATTGCAAAACACTACGGAATTGAATCTAGGAAAGTTTTAAAATTAGGGGGACCAGATTGCAAAACACTATAGATTCCACCATGGAATCAAAAGGAAAGAGCTTGACAGCTCATTGTAGTGATGTGAAGGACACCACGACGTAGCCAAGAGCAACAGAAAGAAACCAAATCGAGAAAAAAAAGTCTTCACTTCTCGCAGCAAGAGTGGCGCGAGACTCCGGCGAGATTTGATTGATGTCTTCCACTTTTAGCTCCGTTCAGAGCCCCGGAAG
Organism: Anastatica hierochuntica; assembly: GCA_900406275.1. NCBI lineage: Eukaryota > Viridiplantae > Streptophyta > Magnoliopsida > Brassicales > Brassicaceae > Anastatica > Anastatica hierochuntica. Next base: position 11,349 of record OVAN01001835.1, on the reverse strand, counting down.
CTCTCGGTTGTTGCAGCTTGGGGTTGTTGGTTCTGCTTCGCGCCTTAGATCTTCTTCCTCTAAGAAACCGCCTGAGCCGCTTCGCCGCGCCGTCGCGGATTGTCTATCTTCCTCTCATCCTCCAGCTACCTCACACCATGGCGCGATCCCTTCCATGCCTCCGTCTGAAGCTCTTAGGAATCTCAGGGTGTGTAACACTCGTGCTTTGTTTTTCCTTTTTGTGGAATGGGATTATCTCTCGTCAATAGTTTGAATTTAGGGCAAATAGATCCTGTTTATGATGTGTAAAGAGAGGACTTGAGTATCTAGGGCGTTTCGTTTTTGCTTTTCCATTGATGAACGAGCTCTATGTAGGCTTAACAAGATAGCAGTTGTTCTTCTTTGAGTAGTATCGATACTGCAATTGATTCTTAGAGCTGTGAAATGTTCTTTTCGATCGAGCTCTGGCTCTCTTGTGGTATCGGTACTTCTAGTCACCACTTTTTATTTTGGTGAAGACCTTCTTCTATGGTTCCCTGAAGCATTTGAGTTTGATGCCAAACGTGGCCAAACTATTTTGGGTAAAGAGATATGCGATTTAGAAAAGCCTGCTTCCGTTATCTATTTTCTTGGCTTAATAGGACCTTGGTATTTGCTTCGGATTGCATTAGCTCACACTTGGTGATTACAGGATTATTTATCAGTATCTGCCACGACTGACCTGGCCTACAACATGTTGTTAGAGCATACTATAGCAGAGAGAGATCGCAGGTAATTGACCCTTCTGATTCATATTTTGGATTGATATTATGTCATGTTTATTTGGTCCATAGGGAACTCTCTCAAGTCATGACTCATGATAGTGAAACTGCGATATAAGGGTTGAGATTTAGAATTTAGTGAAACATATGTCTTCGAATCTGGATGGCCTAAATGGATACTTGAGTGAAGAACTTAACGAGAATGAACTTATTACTTTGGTGCCTCATGTGGCGAAAAAAATGCTGGAAGAGTGAAATTTTGGCGAGAATATGGGATGGTGTATTTGCAATAGTATCTATATGTGGATATGCTATTGCAGTTTGATTTCGGAGGAAAATAAAGTATGCGAGTGATAGTTTCCTATAATTCTATAGGACGCAGGAACGCAGTATTTAGTTTTGCGATTGTGAAATTGTATAGGAACAAATGTCATAGATAAAAGTGCCTAGGGAAGGATTCCTAGAGTAACAAGTGGGCCGCAAAAGCCCTTGCATAGATATATCATCAGCCACCCAAGTTAACTTCTTAAGTACCAGAGACTTGTTGCTACGTGGACCTACTGTTGAATAGAACCTCATATAGCTAGAATGCAGATTGCTATAGTCCAAACATTTCTCGAGTATCATGGTTTTGACTATTATTTGTTGCTAATGTTCAATCAACTTTCTGCAGTCCAGCTGTGGTGACACGTTGTGTGGCGTTGCTGAAACGATATCTCTTAAGGTAATATAGTCTAGTCAAATGATGTGATACTCTATCACTTTCATATATCAAAGTCCCTCAGCTCATCCTTCGCACTATTACAATTATTTGTGATCATTTGAATATTGGAGGACCTAATGGCTGCGTGAATTTAAAGATTAAGTGGGCATTTTTTGTATATTTATGGGGGTAGTCTGTAACATGTATACGTTTTTCAAGATTAAGTTTCCATTGTTTTTTCGTGGATTACATTTTTGCACTACAATGACCTTAGGTGTTCCTACACTACAGATATAAGCCTGGAGAGGAGACACTACTGCAGGTTGATAGGTTTTGCGTAAACCTGATTGCTGAGTGCGATGCTAGCTTGAAGCAAAAATCATTGCCTGTTTTATCAGCACCAGCGGGTGCTTCTCCTTTACCAGTGTCCAGTTTTGCTTCTGCGGCTTTGGTGAAGTCATTGCATTATGTGCGCTCCCTTGTGGCTTTACATATCCCAAGGCGATCCTTTCAACCCGCAGCATTTGCGGGAGCTACGCTTGCATCAAGAAAGCTATTGCCATCTCTATCCTCTTTGTTGAGCAAATCATTCAATTCCCAGTTAAGTCCTGCAAATGCCGCAGAATCTCCACAGAAAAAGGATGCTGCAAATCTGTCTGTTTCAAATTTGTCAAATATACAAGAATTTAATGATATGGAAGACATCATATACATATCACCCGACTTGCTGAATTGGCGTTGGGTTGGAGAGCTCCAGTTTTCATCAGCTTCTTCTGAAAGGTACATCGTGTATAATTTCTGTTCTTACAATGTTCAAATGCATCCTTGCTTCTTTTCTTGACCATACATTCTTAAATTAATGTCGAGAAACACTTCTTCAATTAATATCTTAAGTAATTCCTTGATTATATGGGTATAGCACTTGACTATCGCTGAATATATCCTCTCTGTATGGTCAGCGAACGCCCTGTTAATCTCCAAGACATGAAAAATTGTAATCTTCTGGAAGTTGGTGCTGCCGGCCTGCTTGTAGGAGATATGGAAGCTAAAATGAAGGGCCAGCACTGGAAATGTTTTGGTACCTCAGAGATGCCTTACTTAGAACAATTGCTGCAACCAGCTTCAGTCACAATGATAACAAACTCAGCCTCAGCTCGCGCCCACTTGAGAGCAATAACAGCTTCCAAACGCGCTAGATCTGGCCCTCAGCAGATCTGGTATACATTCTACTGGGTTTTTCTAAACTAATTGCAAAGTGATGACTTAGGATTATACTTGCCTTTTATGCCTTGCAAGCTTTCACTAGACTCTCTTTCCAGCTGCTAAGAAAAAGGATCCTAGATTTCAAGATGCGATCGTAATGCTTCCGCTAGAACCTATGTGATCTGTTAATTGTGATAAAGCAGTAGAAACAAAAATAAGGAGCTTTTTTATAATTAAGGGCGTTTTCTGAAATGGCTTTTTTTTTCTGGGTTGATGTAGTGTCTTGTTCTTTTATGTTTTTGAAGCCAGCATTTTACTGATGAGAAAACCCCTCCATTCGATGTCAAAAAAGCTTATGACCCCCTCTGCAATGACAGGATATCTTTCAATACATAGAAGCCATCACACGGATAATGGCATTTACAATAGATGTCTTTCAGGGATTGCACTTTTGCGTGATTATTTCTTTTTCTTTTGTTAACCAATTTTGCTTGATTAGACCTAAAGTGGATGATGTTTTCCGACTATTCTTATATTAAATCATAAAAATGTGTTTTGAATGTTACTTCGAGTTCTTAGATCGATGATTTGCATGATCTACAGGGATGATTCCACTGTGAGCACATTTCGTCCACGTGCCAGACCACTTTTTCAGTATCGTCATTACAGGTAGATAATGAGATTTTCTTTACAATAGTCGGGTTTTTTTTCATCACTTATGTAATGCTACTCATACTTTTTGCCAAAGGTTTCTTTGATAGCATTAAGGTGAATAAGATTTTGCTTAATGTCACGTATTAAGGTTGCCTCTTTGAACCTTTACGATAGTGCCTGATATTAGCCCAGCCCCTCTTAAGGATTGAATCCATAAGCTGACCGCCAAAGAGCTAGAATTGAATAAACTCTTTACAGTCCATAGATTATAGCTCACTGTGACTTATGAGTGGTTTCAGATTGGCTCTTTCACTTTTGTATATGTGCGTTGTGGATAATGCCGTTTGCGTAAATACCTGAATTTGTTGGCTGTTGTGAATGAAAATGGATTCTTTGCATAAAGCATCATTTTGATGCAAACTTTAGCTTTTGCCTGTTTGACAACAAATGACGCTCGTTCCCTGCACCATTTTGTAGTGAACAACAACCACTGCGCCTAAACAATGCCGAGGTAGCTGAGGTGATTGCCGCTGTTTGTTCTGAGGCATCATCCGCCCCTTCAAATCAAATGACAGTATCACCTCAACTGACAAGCAAGACGGGGAAGCCGTCAATGGATGTGGCTGTGAGCGTCCTGATAAAGCTTGTTATTGACATGTACGCTTTGTTAATCCGCTGCCAAAGTAACCGTGTAGTCTCATTAAGATTTCTAATCAATCTACACCGTTTTTAAAACCTATTTTTCAGGTATGTCTTGGACGCTAGAATTGCTGCTCCTCTAACTCTGTCCATGCTCGAGGTATGACTTCAACAGTCAGATATAGTATTGTGATATTTAAACTGCTTACTAACTATTGTAGCTTTTCAGGAAATGCTATGCTCCACAAATGCAGCTTGTAGGATTCGTGTATTTGATTTAATTCTTAATTTAGGAGTTCATGCGCAATTGTTAGAGCCAATGATAAGTGATAATGCTACAACCATTGAAGAAGAATACGCCCAAGAAACATTTATCGACAATGAAAATAGGCTTCTGCTGCAAGGGACGCAAGCGAAAGACTTGCCTAAGATGTCAAGCACTTCTTCAGCTATTGAGAACTTTGAGTCTTGGATAATAAAAATCTTATTTGAAATACTTCTTCTCCTTGTTCAGGTGTCTAACTCTCTTCTTGCTTCGCTGTTTGACGTCAAAACTGAAGATTTTAGAATTTTATACCATCAAAATTCTTTTTGTAGGTTGAGGAAACGGAAGAATCTGTTTGGGCATCTGCTCTCAGCTGCTTGCTCTATTTTGTCTGTGACAGAGGCAAAATACGGAGAAACCAGCTAAATGGTCTTGACATAAGGGTATGTTAGTTGTATGAGGCTGAATATTATCTTTGCCTTCTGCTATGTGGATTTTTCATTCTATTACTCCCCCTCGTACTCTCATTTGGATGTCATTTGTCCGTGTTCCTAGACCTTTGTAACTATGATTTCTGTTCCCGTGCAGATGCTTATATTAAAATCGTACTCATGCTAAGTTATACTTTCTGACAAGCCATTCACTTTCCTTGAATCAGGTTATCAAAGCTCTTCTGGGAATTAGCAAAAGGAATTCGTGGTCCGAAGTTGTTCATTCCAAGCTTATTTGTATCATGACAAACATGTTTTATCGATCTCCAGAACTAAATGGCTCTACCAAAGCAACTTCAAATGCCTCAAATTTTCTAATAGACCAGGTCGATCTGATTGGTGGTGTGGAGTTCATTTTCTTTGAGGTACTGCAAAAATGTATTCTGTTAGACGGAATGACCTGTCTCAAAATCCATCCAAATAGACACTTTTGAGCCTCAATATAGATTAAGTGATTCATCTTGTTGATACAGTACTCTTTGGCAACCACTAGAGAGGAAAGAAGAAATCTCTACTCGGTTTTATTTGATTATGTCCTACATCAAATTAATGAGGCATGCTCAGCTGCTGGTCTTTCTGAGTACACTAATGATGAAATTCAACCCTTGGCTGTTCGGCTTGCTCTTGCTGATGCACCTGAAGCTTTCTACATTTCCGTTAAGCTTGGTGTTGAAGGCATAGGGGAAATCCTACGAAGATCAATTGCTGCAGCATTGTCTGGGTTCAGCAACAGCGAACATCTAAACCAGGTAGGCTCGTTTTTGTTAGAATGTGTTGCAAATTGTCTTCTGAGGATCTGACAGAGAATCTTCGATTACATTGATTGCCAGTCAGAGCTCTTTTCTAACTCCTTTTTTTTTTCCTTCTTGCAGCTTTTGGCAAATATAACAGAAAAATTTGACACTGTAATAGGTTCATTTACTCACTTGGACAAAGAGTTTCTGCATCTCAAACAGATAACCAAATCTTCCAAGTTCATGGAAAGCATTCAAGGTTTAAGAAGTGATATAAGCATGTCAGTGAATCTAGCATGGGCTACTTTGCACTCTCTTCTTCATTCAGAAAGGACCACATACCGGCAAAATGGATATATCTGGTTGGGGGACCTTCTGATTGCGGAAATTAGTGAAGAGAATGGTGGAAGCATATGGCTGAGCATAAAAGATCTGCAGCAAAAGATTGCCCAATGTGGTGCCTCCGACTCTCTAGATACTTCTGATATACCTATTTCCATACATCTTTTATGTGGACTCTTGAAGTCAAGGAACAGTGTTATCAGATGGGGTTTCTTGTTCATTCTGGAGAGGCTTCTTATGCGTTCCAAGTTCTTACTAGATGAGAACGAGACACAGCGATCAGCTGGTTTAACTAGTCCTGATCATAAAGACACGCGGCTAGAGAAAGCAAATGCAGTTATAGACATAATGAGCAGTGCTTTGTCTTTGATGGCACAAATAAATGAAACTGACCGGATCAATATTTTAAAGGTACATCTTCTTGGAATCCTTTTGTTTGCTACTTTCGTTTGCTTTATCAAATGAGTTATCAGAGGCCACTCTAAAGCCTGCTCATATTTATCGTAAACATACATTCTATATTTTGTTTAACTGGCATAAAAGAGTACGTTATGGATTTCTTATTTGAATACTCACCTGGATGAAGTTTAATTTCACCTTATGTCTGTTGTTTCTAAGCAGATGTGTGACATTCTTTTCTCACAATTGTGCTTGAAAGTTTTGTCTACCGACGAGGAAACAGTCCCCTGTACTAATGATAGAACTAGCAAATTTGAAACATCCCATCGTAACAGCTATAAAGAAAGTATGGATGAAGCTGACACCCGGCCTCGTTACAACAACATCTCTGTTTCAACATGTGAGACAGCATCGATGGCAGCAATGCTTCTCCGCGGACAAGCCACCGTTCCTATGCAGCTTGTTGCGCGTGTTCCAGCGGCTTTGTTTTATTGGCCCTTGATTCAGCTAGCAGGTGCTGCAACTGACAATATTGCACTTGGCGTTGCCGTTGGAAGCAAAGGAAGAGGAAACATTCCAGGGGCAACTTCTGATATTCGAGCCACCCTGCTATTACTTCTAATCGGTAAATGCACCGCAGATTCAATTGCATTTCAAGATGTTGGCGGAGAAAGGTTCTTCAGGTGATTCTTCGACTCTTCCATACTTCCAAACAAAAAATTTTCTGTGCAACATGTTTCATGGCATTTACAAACTTATGTTTATCTACTCAGGGAACTCCTTGATGATACTGACTCAAGGGTTGCATATTACTCGTCAGCATTTCTTCTGAAGGCAAGAAAATTTCTCAAATTCACCATATTGATATTGATATTGATTGCATCGGAAGAAAAAGAAAAGGTTCTCAAATCTATTTTGTTTTTGGCTTACTGGGTAAAGTTTTGATTATTTCAGAGGATGATGACAGAGGAACCAGAGAAATACCAAAGCATGCTTCAGAAGCTTGTCTTTAAGGCTCAGCAGGTAATGCAATTGTAATCAGTCAGAGTGTAAAGTCGTTACATTTCAATTACGAATGAGTTTTGTTCTTTGTTTTGTGCCACATATAATATTAGTATTCTTGTTTTGCGCAGAGTAATAATGAGAAACTGCTAGAGAATCCATACCTGCAGATGTGTGGTATACTTCAGCTATCAAACGAGCTTTGAACTTGGGTCTCTTCTAAGTCTCCAGTTTCTTATATATAGCTTCTGTAAGTTCCTTGGTTTTAGAAAATCATAGAGAGTTTCTTTGGCACCACCCTGATTATCCACTTCATGCCATGAAAAAAAGGTAGTGAAAGTAAAAGACAATTCACAGATACTGAACTCGCTGAACGTAGTAGGGAAATCTGCAAGTGAATTCAGATATGACTCCGCGCGACAGAGTTTGGTGAGTTTATCTGACATCACTCTGGCATTGTGAAGATAATAACTCATCCGACCGCCCTTCTCCTTTTTCTGCGGGAATGGCGAGGCGCGACTTTTAGGGAACTTACAGAAAACACTACTGAGCTTCTGATGATTGCTGGAATTGTCATTTTTTTGGGGGCAAGGGGCTAACAAACTGAAACGAAGCTTTTCTCATTTGCTCTTGTGTGTGTAAAAAAGCAAGTCATGAACAAACAAGTGGCTGCAAGCTCTAGAAATTTTATTTTTTTCTCTCTTGTAGTAGCTCTGCTTTTTTTGTATAGGTTCAGGAACAAACACCAGTTAGGTGTTTGTGTTGTGTAGAGAAAAACTAGAGAGATAGTTGCTTTTTAACCCTTGGGTGTCTTATTGTTTTTGCCTTTGAAATGGTTTTGTAATCTTTTTAAAAAGTGTATCTTTTTTGTTGTTTTTGACTGCCGCTATCTGACCTGAAATGTTTGAAGATGTTGAAGTATTTTTAAGATGATAGAAAATGGAAAATCAAAACAAAAGCTAACCGATACTTTTATTCTAAAGATGGTCGTTCGATTCGGTTCAGTTTATTTGATTTTTGGTTCTTTCAATTTTTATATTTTGGAATTCAGTTCCGGTTTTAGTTCGGTTCCAATTGAAATTTGAGTACAAATTTTCAATTATTTATGGATATTTTTAAATATTTTCGGATAATTTTAAATATTTCAGTTCTTTACAATTATTCGAAATATTTCGATTCATTTCGGTTAATCGAATAAGTCCTATTTTATTCTCTCGGTAGTGAAAAAAATAATTAAAAATTTGGGTCACGCTTGGTTCGTGACAAAGTAAATAAAAAAAACACTCGAAGACCTTGGAACTCTGAGATCCAATACACTTTTGTTCTCTTCTGTAAAATTCGCTTCTGGGTTCGTGAAGATCTGAATCATCTGATACTCTCCCTCCGATCCCGTCCTAATAGAACGGTAAAACTCTAATCCTCTATATATCTATACGCATCCCTTCTTCGACAGATCTGATCACTATGATTTTTTTTTATAAATCTGGAGGTCAGTCTCAGTTTGAGATGTTGTGTGTTTCTCTCGCTACAGAGAAGGTTTCTCTGACCTCCTTCTCTGTGTTGTGATGGTCTTTTGAATCCATCTCTATCGACGAGAACTGTCAAATTTCTCTTTGTCTGATTGCATCACGTTTTGGGTTTTACTTAAATGCTTTAAATCTCAACTTGATCTACAATGTGATCCCATAGCGGAGTGGATATCGCGTTAGACTCCGAATCTAAAGGTCGTGGGTTCGATTCCCACTGGGATCATTTCCCTTTTTGTTTATTGGGTTTAACACTAGTATCAACTTCTTCCGTATGCAAAAAAATCGATGTTCTCAACAAAATTTAAAAATAGATCTAGTTAGGTTTGGGATTAGAGAGCTTTATGTTGTTGCACTGTAATTAACAGATTCTCTTCCTGTTCCAAGAAACTGAAGAAGATTTTTGGTTTGTTGTTTGTTTATGATGCAACAATGTTTGTGTTGGTGTGCAGATGATTGATGATCAAGATTTGGGGTTTATAGTCAATTTCCTTGGCATCTTCATCTTCGCGTTGGTTATTGCTTATCACTACGTAGCTGCTGATCCCAAATACGAAGCGACTTGATCGATAAAGTTTTAGATGATGTAAGGCTTTTTTGGTTTATACTCTGTTTACAAACTAAGAAGAGATAATAACTTATGTCTGCATATTTGATGAGATTTTAGATAATTCAGTTAAAAACCGTTGGATCGTTTTGGTTTATTTAGAGAGTTAAATCCCGAGTAAAATGCAGCTATTAAGATGGTTTAGGTTGTTTAACAATGGCATATCATAACGTCATAGTTATGATTCTTACTGCGGTGATGCAAAAACCTAAGGCGATCCTTTATCACCGTACTCGTTTATATATTATATGCGGATGTTCTATCTCATTTCCTAACATTAAGTGCTAGAAAGAAACGTCTTCGTGGGATAAAAGATCGGAAATGGGATACCGGTTCTAACTCGCATTTTTGCGGATGACTCTCTTTTCTCTGTGAAGCTGCTAGTAGAGATTGCATGACCAAGTTAACAAGATTCTCAAAATCTATGAGAAAGCATTTGGCCAAGTTAACAAGATTCTCAAAACCTATGAGAAAACATATGGCCAAGTTATCTTGTTAAATCAATGATCACTTTTGGTTCAAGAGTCCCTTGTGAAAAGCATGACCAACCAAAAGAATGGAGATACAAAAGAATGGAGAGATGATAAGTACTTAGGTCTACCTGAACAATTTAGTCGAAGAAAAAATAAAATGTTTACGTACATTATCGATCGCCAACGAATCGAGGGGTGGAGCTCCAAATATCTTTCACCAACGGGGAAAAAGATTCTACTTAAATCAGTAGTCATAGCAATGCCCGTCTATACTATGTTCTGTTTCAAATTTCCTTTTAATATTACAACACAAATCAAATTCTATGCAACGATTTTAGTGGGAGACGAATAACCAACCAATAGGAATATCATGGGTTGTTTGGAAGCGATTATATTACTCTACAAAGGTGGACGGTCTCGGTTTCAGAGACTTGGAAAATATCTGAATCTGAATCAAAAATCCGAAAATATTAAATTTGAACCGAAACAATTTTGGGTATACACGAACATACCTAAATCCTAACCGAATCCAACCTGAAATTTCATAATACTGAACGAGGCTAAAATTTCGGTATTTGAAAATTCGAAGCCGAATAGACGCGACCGGACCCGACCCGACCCGAAACCTGAAATGCTCATACTAGAGCTGGGCATTTTACCCTGACCCCGAAGAACCGACCCGAAAGAACCGAAAAATTCAGAACCGGAACCGAGCCAAAATTTGATGAATACCCCGAATGGGTATCAATTTTTGAGAACCGAAAGAACCGAAACCGAACCAAACCAAACCGAAATTTTTCGGGTACCCGAAAATATCCGAAATATAACTTAGTACCCTAAGATATTTCGGATATTTTTGGAATTTTTAGATTGGGTAACTAAATATACCCGAAATATACAAAAATAGTCGAAAAATGAATACCCGAAGATATCCAAAAGGACCCGAAAGTACCCGAAAAACTCATAAATACCCAAAGTATATGAAAATACCCCCTCCCCCCAAAAATTAAAATTTTCTCAAAATACAAAAAATTATCCAAAAATAACCAAAAGTAACCTAAAGACACGAAAATATCCGAGCCCGATTTGGAACCGAAATTTTTTCGGTTCTTTTGCGGTTCCAATTTCAAGAACCGGAACCGACCCGAACCCGAGGAGAACCGAACCGAACCGAAATTTCTTCGGTTCCTAAATGGATACCAAAATTTAGGAACCGAAAGAACCGAGAACCGAAAGAACCAACCCGAACCGATCCGAAGAACCGAACGCTCACCCCTAGCTCAGACCTTGTCCACCCTAATTTCTAGGGATGGACAGTCGATTCTTCCAATCGATTCAGTTAATTTCTTTTTCAGTTAATATGATTCTTAAATTTTGAAACCACATTAAAGCTGAGAGATTTTCAGTTTCGATTCGGTCAGAGTTCATTTCCGATTTATTTGATATAAAATTTCAGTTATTTTCAGGTATTCTTAAATATTTGGGTTTTTTAATACTTTGGATTACCTCTGGGGAATTTACATGCGCCTGTTGGAGGTGGGTTTCACCCCCCCCCCCCAAAAAAAAAACCG